>JAQGDG010000157.1:0-296684 GCA_029844215.1 Przewalskia tangutica
GGGGCCGTGTTCGCGGGCGACCAGCGTCCGTTCGAGAAGAGGTCAGCTCTGGGTGGTCCCGCCAGGTGGCGGTCGCGAGGGTGCTAGGCCAGTTTAAACGGCACGGCGTATGAGTTCGTGGTCGATTCGACCGAGATGTAGATCGTGGTAGAATGACATGCCAAAGGAAAGATTGAGGCAGTAAGATGACCAAGTTTGGAGGTAGTGACTCAAAGTTTTGAGAACTGAGATGATGAGCCCAGTATGGTGAAGTATACTAGAAGAGTTGAGAGAGTGTTCGAGAGCGCTACAGTAAGGAGGAAGAAGCGTGTGTTATGTTTTGTGGCCGGTGGCTTTGACAGAAGCTGTTAGAAGAACTTCTTCGTTATCTTTCGAGAAGAACATTACGGGACCAGCCGAATGTTTCCTGAAGGAGAATATTATACCGTATTTCGAAATATCGTGAGGCGTCGTATAAAATTTTAGCAAAAGCTAAAACCAGGTTGGTATACCACGAAGTATAAAAGAGTGTTTTCGACCAAAGCATTCCCACAGCTTTACGTAGGAAGAAATTCGGCTATGTCATTTATTATTTTACTTGGAGATTTTCAGAAACCAACATTTGGACCAACGGAGAATTGTATGTAATCACCGCACCGCATTGAAAAACGGAGCCGGCAATTGGGACGATTACACGAATACTTTGGTTAGTGAGATATTTTGTACCAGGGTGTGTGGTAGATGGATAAGGCCTTGCGGGCTAAATCTTGAAGCCTTCGCCTGTACGCGTGGCTGTCTTGGCGTTCAGTTTGGCACCCGACACCTCTTATCAAATGCCACCACAGTTGAAGACATTTATTGCGTCTAAACTTGAGCAGAAATCTATCTGAGTCTCAAACTACTCCCTCCCTGTGCTCTTGCTAGATACAGCCGCACACAGCGAGAAAGACCACCCAAGCAGAGAGCGCCCTTCCTAACTTGAGCTTTGGTAGAGGGTGCCCACCAACCTAGTTGTCTAGTATAAATACCACTTTGTTGTGGTATGCAGTCCACTGTGTGTTATAATGTCCCAAACTACCTTAGCTTAAATGTATTAGTATTCCCGAGTTACATATCTAGCTTAAAAGCTATTTTAGTTATGCTTTCACTGGAGTCACTAAGCAGAAACACCCCAAGGAAATCTTCGCCGTTGTTGAAGTTTGTGGTAAGTTGATTAGAAACTTCTAAGGGTGGTTTGGAGGCGGGTTGGGCGCATGCGGGTTTGGAGCTAAACGCTTGCTGAGCGGCGCTAAGCTTCACAGGATAATTTTGGGCTTGCTCGAGGTAATTATCTTGTCCTCTGTTGAAATTGGAAATTACATAAGTGTTGAATATATGGTTGTTATATATATCTGATGCGAGCGTAGTTATCGGCAATATCTTTGCGACTTAAGCTTTGAACGAATAATACTTCACCGGCAATGTCTTGCGACTTAAGCACGAAGAAGCGAGTGAAGCGTATTCGGCAAGGTTGTATTCATTGAACTTGTGGCAATGAATGCAGTGGGTAATTGTACCGTTAGGGTTAGATGTATAACCCCGCGGTTGGCTTGGTAGCGACGCAAATAGAGAGAGAATTCTGTTCGCGAGGGAGAATGTTTGCCGAATTTTAGGTAAATGTTACTGATGAGATCTAAATGTTAATAAAGTCTTTGGCCTTATGGGATTGAAGTGCTCGTGTAGCGTGTCTTACCGAGACCAAGGAAGTGGCAAGCGGGTTGAAGTGCTTGGGCGTTTTGCTGTGAAGTGCGACAGTCGCGAGGCTATGTGAACCTCTTCACCATCTCTTTGGCGTGATGGCATGTGAACTATGTAGTGCGAGTGAAGCGTCACGTGTGTTACTTGTGTTTGATTGTTCTTAAAACACTGCAAAGTGTTATATGAGCATAAATTGATTATGACTTTATGTGAGTAAAGAAATTCTTTGTAGTTTTAAAAAAATGGCCGATGTGAATTATAAGCGGCTAGTTATAATAAAAACTTGATGTACTTGAGATTTATAAATGCGTTTTGGAAGAGAGAATGTATTTTAGTTTTAAGGTTTTAAAAAGAGTTATACTAGCTTTTATGGGAGTTAGGTATAATGTCTTAAGAAAGTGAAAATGGTTTTACTTGATGTTGTTAGAAGTTAAGAAGACAGTCTTATAAGATAAGAAGACTTAACATTTGTTTAATGTGAATGTTTGTGTGAAACTCGTTAAATTGAGTGTAAGTACTTGGATTTTATTTAAAGGATAATGTTTTCTTGATTTGAATGGAGATGTGTCTGGCCAGACGCTGTGACGTTAATAAGGAAAAATGTATTGAAAAATGATAGATTGTATTAAAACCGGTAGAAACTACTCAAATACATAGAAACTAGATGAAGACAAAATGATAGTATTTTCTAGATCATAATTGTTTGTAATGAAAATGTTGTAAGAAGAATAACTGCTACTCTCACATGAGACATATATTACTCGGTGTTCTAAAAAGAAATCAAGTGATTAAGTTTTATGAACTATGAAGGAAACCATTTGAAAATGAGAAGCTTGAGTAATTGAAACTGAGCAAAGCTTGGAACTTAGGGAAAAGAATGTTTGTTACTTGATTTTGGAGAGAAAGGAATGTGGGTTGAGTGGAATTTCTAAAAATTTGCTACGGGTATCGGGTGACTTTTATAAGTAATGGATCTCTTTTAAAGAACTTAGCAGTATGTAGTACTTTGGGGTTAAAACCGGACTTTGGCATAAAATGAAAGTACTTTGAGTTGTTATGAAACTTACCTATGCTTGTTGTTTATTGAAACTTGCCTATGCTTGTTGTTGTGAAACTTCATATATGCTTGTTGTTGTAAGAAAACTTGCCTATACTTGTGATGATAGCTTCTTTGTTTATTGTCATAGTGTGGCCATTTACGTATTTACGATGTGTCTCTCTACCGATAAGCGAGTTGACTTGATTGAAACTTACTTGGGCGTCTTTGGCGGTGATGGAGAAATTCCACGGGTATGTTTCCATTTTGATTCTTTATCTTGTTGTTGATGTCACCGTAATGGGCGTATACTACCTGTGGCAGATCACGGTATTCAGAGCATGTGGCCATGTCGGCCGGGTTGATTACCCGATATATGGATTTATTGCTTGCAACATGGGCGATAATACCACTGCACGATCACGATGCGATATTCGGGGCATGTGGCGTGCGGCGGGGTTGACCTTGACCCGATGTATATTGTTATTGAGTTACTACATGGGCATACCGTCTGCAGATGCGGTATTAGGGGCATGTGTGCCGTGCGGCGCTGTTATTATGTGTTGCATCGCTGTGGACGATGTACTACCGTCGCGATGATTCCGGGAGCATGTAACAGCATTCACGGCGCGCTGTTATTATTGTTGCATGCGTGGACGTATCTGCCGTCGCATTATGAGGGGCATGCGGCCCATGATCTGTTTATGATGGATGTTGTGGCGTGAGACCACATGAATTATATTTTAATTATGACATGACTTTGAGAAGGCGTGAGTCCACGACTTGGCTTTAACATAACATGTTAGCGTCTTGTATTTTGAGTTATCATCCATGTCTCACCACTAAGCTAATATGAATTTCATTCTGATGTTGTGAGTTTACATACTTGAAATTACTGTTATGCTTGACCTCGCCCGGGAGGAGCTGCGTTCTGCATCTTGCGAGTAGTAAGGTACATCGATCGTGGATCCCAGCTCTTGAGGATCTCTCATTTCGAGCGTGTTGGAAAAACTCCGTTCCTTGGAGCTTATCTTTGGTATGTTTCCCACACTGAGTTGTAGAGTTAGCTTGTACATTAGGAGGTATGGCGAAGAACCTGCACAATCCGTCATAGTTATTGTAACAAATCTTAGAGAGTGTATATGCCCCATTGTTAAGCCAGAGCGGGGTTGTAAGGATATGTTTGTTCGGGTTTTTATGCTGCTTATATCTTGAAGGCAATTTGTTTTGCGTTGGCCTGTTTATTTATTATATCTCTTTGTTTCATGACTCGTGTTTTATTTTCCATTTGGTTTTCTCGATGTTTGTGTATCAACGCCCCAGGGTGCAGGGGTAAGGCACGATATGAGGCGGAGTTGGGCGTTACTGATCGACCCGGATGGATAGAGTAATGCGTCGCCTTGTGTGTCTTCCTACTAGAACTTTCAACTGCCCCGGGAAAGTCACGCCAATATCACAGAACGCCTGACACAGCACGCCTCAAACCTTAGCGTCCGTAGGTGCTACCTCGAGACACGCTTCCGCCTGCGAAGAAGCGGTATCCGCGATACGTGTCAAACCGGATCCTCAATTGTTGCCTCTAACCACTCGCCGGCGATAGAGAAGAGGGCTTAAACGGCAATCTCTCGAACTCGAACCCGAGCTCTTATCGAGAAATCGTCAATCGGACTCCGAGGCTCGCTGTCGATGCAACTTCAGCGGACCATGCCTAAATGCCGCCGTCTCTGTTTGCCACGTCGATAGACTCTCCGTCGACCTGCTGACCTAGGGCATCACGCTTGCACAACGTTGGCACTTCACCTGGGTGGTGCAGGATCTATCGACATCATAATCGCCCTTGAGCAACTCTCACAACCACTGCGTCTACATCGTAAGTTCGGCTCCACTTTTACGGTGAAAGATATCATGGAGAGAACTCTTGTGGTGCGTGTAAATATCCACATGAACTCCCGTACAAATAGTGCCTCCAGAGATCTTGGCGTGAATAGCAAGCCCCGCGACTCCAAATCATGGGTGGGTGTAGATTTCCTCTGTATGCTGCAAGAAGTGGCCGGGATGCGTATGCTATAACCTTGCCTGCGTCGATACCGACACATCCGAAGCCTTTAGATGCACGGCGCGTCCTGATACACCACGCATGGCGTCTGAGACCTGCAGAAAGAGAAGTAAGCCCGGGAGAGAAGCGATCGTCGGCCTCTCGTGCCGATGGCGGAAACCACGCTCCGCGGCTTATCGATCCGCTGGCTGGCATTAGGCGCCACGAGTCGGCCCTAGTAAATGAATGCGAAATAAAGCAAAACTTCTCCATGACCTTGCAAATAATAACCCCCTTGAGGCCAGGAAAGTGCGTACCTACGCCGATTATGTAGTAGGTGTAAACCGACTCTGGCCCGCTAACGCCGATCTTGGCTGAAGTATCCACCGAATACCATACGGCCCAGACAATATGTCGATAAAAGCCACGAAGCCAGCAAAACTCACATTTGGAAAACTTGGCGTACAAGCTGCTGAAGTCTGGAGAACTCGGCGACACTTTGATCATAGTGCTTTCGCGTGCTCTGCTGGCTGGCAATGCGAATAAACGAATGTCATCGATGAATACTATCTGGCAGTATCCTAAAATGCCTGCTTCGAACACTCGGTTCATCAAATCCATAAATACGGCTTTGGCACGCATTGGTCAAACCGAAAGACATAACCACGAGACTCATAGTGCGTCTGAATTAGGGTCGGAATGCTTGATCACAGGGACATCCGCCTCTCTAACTTTCGTACACATTGATAGCCGTCCCGCGAGATCCAATCTTGGAGAAACATCTAGCACTTTCTGCGAAGCTGGTCGAATAAATCGCCGATCTGGGAAGAGAGGTATCTGTTCTTAATAGTCACCTTGTTCAGCTGCACATGTAATCAACACAGCTGCGTCGCGCGGCGTCCGTCCACTTACTTTTCACGAACAATACCGGCGCTCCCAGAGGAAGACACTGAAGGCACTTTGATGAAGCCGCTTCTCGGCCAAATCTCTCAATTTGGTCGCCAATTCACTCTCAACTTCGGCGGTGCCATTACGTATATGCGGATGGAAATAAGTAGGCGAAGTGCTTAGCAGACTTGCAATCGATACAAAACTACATCTCCTCACCGAGGAGGATACGGGAAAGTCACTGCGAAGCAGAAACACGTCAGGAACTCGACTACATGGGCGATTGAAAATGCGGTACGCGGCATCGGTATCAAACACGAATGAGATGGTAGATATACCCACGCACCCATCTTCCTAGCCTTGAGGTAGGAAATAAACCTACCCCTACGACTACGGCGTGGACACGGTGTTCCTAAAGCCAAGCTCCGATAACAAGGAAGCTGGGCAAGTACCCAACCTGCTTTGCTATGAGTCCACATTAGGCGTAGCAAGAAGCTAGCCAATCCATACCATAATCATGTCCCGAAACTCGGTCATGTCCAACTCTATCAAGTCGGCAAGAGTGCAGCGGTGCATATAATCATTGAAGCGAAGCCTATATACCGTGAGCTACCTGTCAAGATGCCCCAGCGTAGCACATGAAAGTCTATGGACTTAGGAAACTACATCCACATCTACTAGCGATAAGGAGATATATGGGGCCAGAGTAGAACCCGGATCTATCAAGGCATACCAAATCCTGCAATGCAAGCCCGATAAAGTATTACTGTGGCTTGACGTCCGGTGATGCCTCACTGAGTCTGGCGGTGGGCCGAGAGGGACTCATAAATGCGATTACGAGGACCAGCTAGAAGCTGAGACCAGCGCCACGACCTGCTGCAGCGACCCTGTTTGGTCCATGAGTACCCACTGCCCTCGGGCGAGTAGCGTATGGGGATGAAGGCGACAAAAAGACCTGTGGTGACCCACAACATCTGCTCTGCGCTGCCGCTTGAGTCGGACCCGGATCCCTGCGCATGAAGTGACCGCCGACCAGTATGGTAAAACAAACTCCGAAGTAAATTTATGACTCCGAGGAAATGGAATCCACCACATCGGTTCATGTTGCCCGAGAGGACCTCGATCGGTTAGAACCCCTGCTACCCTGGAAGTGCGAAGTCCTGGGGCCCTGATCTGCCCAAGATCTGGCGCTGTCACGAAGGCGGTGTAGGAGTGCTCACGGAAAATTGACACGTGGTGCAAATCCCCTGGGCCTTCTTCTTTGAGGCCATCCGCCCTGAGAGCTACCAAAGATCACTGTAGATCTGACGCACAACCAGCTATTACTGCTGGCGATGTGCATGTCGACCACGTCGGCTCCTCATCCCCTCACACCCAGTGCGCCGAGCTGCGTGCGAGCCCGATGTCGTGATGCCCAGTGAGCCACGCCTTTGGCAGACTACGCCAAATAATCATCTAACAGAGATATTAGCAGTGTAAGCGGTTGCACCACTGTCCTCGGCATCGCTCACCACTACTGCAACGAGGACATCGCAGCCATGAATCGAACTTCGACGTTGTCACTCGAGCGTGCGCCCTCTGCGTCGCCGACGTCAAAAATCTGTAAAGCCGGCTGAGTGCCCCCTCCGCCATCTGCGGAGGCGAGAAGTGGGCGAGAAAAGCCTGAAGAACTTCGTCATCTTTGTGAGGAGGTGCATGTTCTGCCGGGATAGCTCCGTAGATCAAACCAATGAATTGCGATATCAGCGCGGCCGATGTGAACCTAATACCAGCGGCTCGGTCTCAGAAGCGCTTGATCACTCGCGTGATCGCATTGTAGGCATTGTCCGGATGAACTCGCGTGGATAAATCCACCGAGTCTGCGACCGTTCAGAACTGCGGCAATGGGCTCTGACCGAGAAAATCCGTGAGCCTCAAACTACTCCAGGCCTGGGAATTGCCGAGACGCAGGATGCTGCTCTTTGGAGGTGGGCTATTTGCGTCAGCGTCGGACCTATCCTGCGTATGTCTGGCTTACAATCACGTGTGCCAAGCCGTGAGCCCATCTCTACGTAACCCATCTCCTGCTTCTCGGAAATTTGTGGGGGAGGCTGGAGGCGTAATGTCTTGTGGTCTCATAAATCAGCCCAGCGATGCGGCTCTAAACCTGCTTTGAAATTTTGGCGGCGTCGTGGAACTTCGGCAAATGCGAGGTAGTGTCGCCCTCCCGAGGTATAGGCGGGCACAGGCCTGTGGCCACTCACCTACGTGCCAGTACTACTTCAGCGACTCACTGCCGTTTGCCTTGCCACATCTGGGCGGGTTACGCTGGCCGTGGAGGCATGGCGAGTGCCGAGAGAAGGAATACGTTAGAGGTCGACTTATAACACGGCGCTACAAAGGTACGATCTTAGAGTGAGAAGAATGAAACCAATCCCCTAAATATCCAGCCTCTCACGATTATTGGTGTGGTGCCGCGACAGCACGCAGATAATCAAGACTACTAGATGCGGTTTGTAGAGCATTTTAGAGGATCGCTTGCTCACGATACCACTTTTATCCACGAGCCCGATCCGAAGGCAGTGGCCCGGTGCCTACCAGCACCCAAGTAGACATACATCGAGTGTCGGCGAATAATAAATCAAGACATGAAACAAATGTAAATGTAACACGATTTACTCCACGAGAAAAAGTTGCCTTTCGGCGTATATATATGTGCAAGTGCAGCGATTTACATCCCGACTTTAAGCATGGCTACCAGACCTCTGAAGTAAAGCAACTATGGCGGGAGCGAGGGCCAGCCACTTGCCGTACACTGAATGTACAAAATATCTACAACACGGGGAGAGAAATGCTTGTACCAAAAGTCGAGCCTCGGGAGAAAGAGACTCACGACGCGATAAGGATCACAGAATGAGGATCTACCACTTGCTTTCCGCCTGCGGCGTGAGCACTTAGCCCCGAAGAAGTCGATTACAGCAGTGCAGAGTATGTGAAAGCTATCAAAAATCTTGCGAAATGAAATCAAAGTATTTTAAAACCATTTACAAATACAACCGGTTCAGCATGGCGCTTATCGTTAAACAACGTAAGCGCAACAAGGAACCCGCTTTACAAAGCGTTACAAGACATTAACACACGTGGCATCATAATATGTCTACTTATCAAACCATCTTACTACACTTCCCGAAATCAATACAAGGCTTTCATAAACACATAAGTAAATCGTTCCTTTTATCTTTCTTAAGTCATTATACCTAACTTCCCATAAAGCTAGTATAACAGCTTTTTGTTTAAAACCAAGTATTATTCTTAACAAAAATGATTCATAATTCTTTTGAAATACTTCAAGATTCTTATTATTTAGACTCAAGTCAAAAGTCATCAAGTAAAACCATGTTCGTTAACACACGTGCGTCTGGTACTATATATATATTTTAAAATATCATGCTCGAGAGGATAGGAAGAATCACATACCTCGCCGGCGAAATCCACTGCCAAATCGAATATGCGTAGCGCGAGTATCAACCTATAATAGTCAAATCGTCTATCAGCGTCTAGACTACAGCTTTGTAGAATATTGTTATTCTAAGCGAGGGTTCTCTGATTAGGAAAATTGGGCGTACTTCCCAACCTATTTTGTCAAACTACCAAGTCTCTGTAAATGCCATTCAATTCTCTTCTTTTATACCATCCTTCTATATATCTTATAGTCATTTCTATATTACTACAGTATGTAATCTCCAATTACAATAGAAGGACAAGATATTTACCTCGGTAAGCCCAAAGTATCAAGTTTAAATGTCGATCACGGACAGCGTTTAGCTCTAATTTGCGCGCTCAGGTAGCTCGAAACCATAGAAGTTTCTAAACAACTTCTACTAAATACTTCAACCAACTATGAAGATTTCCCCAGGGTTTCGTTTGTGACTAATGGATATAAAGTAGTATTTCCGGGCTTTTAGTATAGAGGTAATTTAGGAAAACTACAAGGGATTTAGGCTAAGGTATTTTGGAATAGTAACTATACTTGGAGAATATTTTTCTACCAAGGGGAGGTGTTTAGCGAACATAAGGAAGGGAGGGAAGAGCTTGGGCGAAAGACTCGCAAGGGAGAAGGAGTTTTTGAGACATGGAAAATATTTTGTGGATGAAGAAGTCTTGCACTAGAGGGGGTATTTATAGGACCCTCAATGGCCAGATTCAAGCAAGTGTGTGGTGGAGATTTGGACAAGTGCAACCTTATCTATCTACTCACAAATATCTACAAAACATTGACCAAATGTTTAAGCCCTTTAAAACACAAAAATGTGCCGTGATTCCCTCATCAAACCGTCCACTTGAGGGTGACACATGTCGCCCACTCTCGTTGAATCCAAAATATTTCATCTCGGAAAAATCCAAAATAAATAAATTCTTGAAAACGTAAAAAAAACTCACCTGAGTTCGGAGAGGGTGATTTTTATCGGAAAAACAATTCTTTCGTTGAGTGTGCACAATTTCGTCCTTAATCATAATTCGGGCTTACAATTATGCGTGCGTCCTCACATACATACTCTAGAAATACGGGTATAACATAAAAGATTTTCCAAGGCAAAACATACTCCTCCTTAGGTTGCTCGTCACCCACGCTTTGTGTAGAAAACACTTCAAGGGTTGTTGTATAATCCCAAATACCTTGGCCTAGTATGTTATACCCCGTATTTCCAGAGTATGTACGTGAGGACGTACGTATTATAATTTAAGCCTTAAAGTTAGGCTAAGTTCGAAATTAGGGCCTGAAGTGCGAAAGAGTCGTTTTTGGCGAAGCGTTTTACTAAACTTGCGAAGGAAAATTCGGCTATGTCATTTCTAATTTTTGCGGATTTTTTCCGAGAAGCGGAACATTTTGGACCAGCGGAGGGTGACATGTGTCACCCTCACATTGGAAGGGCTTGGGGCGGCGAGTTGGACCCGAAAGGTGGCAGGCGGCAAGTTGGACGAAAGGTGGCGTTGGTTAGGTAGGATATTTGTGCAAGTTGGTGTGGTAGATGGATAAGGTGCACATGGCTTAATCGTAGCCCTACACTTGCCTTACACTTGGATGAATCTTGGCCATTGGTTGGCCATTTCTTGACCTATAAATACCCCCCCTAAGTGATGAACTTCTTCATCCTAAAATCATTTCCAAATCTCAAATACTCCTCTCCCTCTTGCTTGTTCTCGTCAAACACCACCCCTCTCCCCCTCTTGAAAGCCTTCGGCGAACCCCCTTGCCTTGTGGTTCTGGCGAGAACCCCTCCCTAGCCTAGTTGTGCTAGTCGAAATACTACCCGCTTTGTGGTATAGAAATACTCTCCAGTATTGTTATAATGCCCAAATACTTTGCCCATATACCTTGTAGTACTTTCCAAAGTTACCTCTATCGTAGAGTCAGGAATACTATTATACTTTCCTCGATCCACAAAAACCACTAAGGAAATATTCATTGATAGTTGAAGTAATTGAGTAGAAGTTGGTTAGAACTTCTAAGGGTTTCTTGGAGCGGATTGGAGCGCTCGGAGTAGGAGCTAAACCTTGCTCAGGATCGACTTTCAACTTGGATAATTTTGGGCTTATCGAGGTAAACACTCTTGACCTTCTATTGTAATTGAGAATTACCTGTTGTAGGAATATATAGTTGAAGTATACTATATATAGAACTGAAACATAATTGTGCGGCAATGTCTTTTGACTTAAGCTGAATTTTAAAGAAGAAAGTGAGCCAGCAATTACATGGGGTTTGTATTCTGATGAAGCTTGTGTAACAGCATTCTTGTGAAGTAGAGATTATTGTACCCGTCCAGGTTAGACATATAAGCCTGTGGTTGGCAGTAGCCCGGCCTCGATGGAGAGGAGGAGATTTCTGCGGTTGCGGGGAGAGTCTTCTTGCGCCATTTCAAGCCATGAATATTCTCACGTTGAGATCCCTAGATGTTAATAGGCGCGCCCAGCATGGCTGCATGAGGTTGAAGATACTACGTTAACTGGCGTGATCTACTGCGGCAAGGTGCTGTGCGCGGTTTAGCGAAGAGTACTTGGAGCATTTTGCTATTAGTCGATAATAAATCGCGAGGTATGTGAACCTCTTCACCCATCCTTTTCTAGCATGATATGTGTATATATTATGTAATGCGATGAGCGTCATGTGTTAAATGTATTTGATTGGTTTTAAAACATAAAGTGTTATAGCGGCTTTATGGGAGGATTGGTTATATGACTTTATGTAGGTAAGAAAAATGTTTTGTAGTTTTTAAAAATTAGCCAGTTTGACTTATAAATGACTTGATGTGTGATCGCTGAACTTGAAGAGAATTAGAATACTTTTTGAAAGAAAAGTATGCACTTGGTTTTGAAAGCATAAAGAGAGTTATACTAAACTTATGGGAAGTTAGGTATAACTTGTGTAAAGGAGAGTAAAATGAATGGTTCATTGATTTTAAAAGTTAAGAGACTTGATCTAAAAAGATAAGAGACTTGGCTTAATATGAATTTTGTGAAACACCATTCATGAGTAATAGTACTTGGGTTTTAAAGGAATAATGTTTCTGATTTGGAATCGAGAATGAGTATCGAGCAAACCCGCTGCGGCGTTAATAAGAGAAAGTAATGACTAATGAAGTATTATTAAACCCGGTAAAAACCTCATGCAAAGCTAATATGAGACAAAAAATGATATTATTTTCTAAGTCATGGCTACTTTAATAGATGGTTATAACGAGGCTCAGCTGCTCCGCACGTGCATAATAATATAGCCTTCAATTGTTTTAAAAGTTAAGATATTGAATTGAAACTTTTCACAAAATAAAGACTTGAGTAATTGAAATTAGGCAAAGCTGAGAACCTTAGGGAAAAGAATGTGGTTGAAAAGGAAAAGTGTTTTAGTTTACCTAAAAATGTGATCACTCTATTTTTATACTCACGGGTATCGGGTGACTTTTATAAAAGGAATGGATCTCTTTTAAAAGGAATTTAAATGCTTGTCGTAGTACTTTTGTTAAAACCGGGACTTTGACATAAAATGAAAAGTACCATGGGCGTCACGTTATGTATAACTTGCAGCCCTAAGTTGGGCATGTTATTTGGGAGTAACTTTGCCTATCTTTACAAGTGCGTTGTGTATTTATTATTAACACTATGACTTTCGCGAGAGAAATTGATATGTCGTTGTTGTACATTGCCGGATGTGCTTATCGGCACTCTGATACTCTTTCGGGATGAGAGTGGCCGGTGTGCTATGAATTTAAACAAGTGGGGATACGATACTCTGGCGTCGAGAAGGCGATGTTGAGGCGATTCCATGGTGCGCATTATGTTCCGTAGCATTGTTTGTGATGTTTGCACTTACTTAAGTGCCTTGTCGCGGTGGCGTTGGCCACAATTGCCTTCTTATCCGGGCTATGATGTCATTCAATTGCAATCATCGGAAAACGACGGATAAATAAAACCAAACTGGTGGGCAGATCCATTCAGACATATGTTTAGAAATGTTGCTGTCCGCGACCCGTTCGGGAGCCCCGTCAAAGAAATCCACTAATAAATAGGCACAACTCTTGTCAAAGCGAGCAGTTTATAAATGTCGGTGTCCAGTAGGTAACCACACACATGGTACTCTCGTAGGCCTACAGATTTGCCAACTTGTGTATGAGAAATACTCTCAGGACGAGCAGGGAAATAATGTCCAAATACCGAGGCTAAAAAGACGTACTTGTAGAACCAGGTATACAACTTTCAAAGCTAGAGTTCCTGTACCCTGCAGAACCTGATAAATCTTCGACCGTTGTCTGAAGTGCAGGAGCTTCCCTGCTTACAGAGCCCCGAGATCCTGAGAAGTCGGTATGGATCACGACGATGTACCTACGCGGCATGACGACCTTTGAGTCGACAGCTCGGGACAGGGCCTTATCGGTACAATTGACCTTGTATGGCTTGTAGCATGTACATTAATTGAATATCATAAGCCCCAGACTATGCGATAGAGCGGAGGCATGTAGCTTGGCAAACTCTGACGCTGACCACAGAATAAAATGCGAGCGATCATAGGGGATTCTGATGAGCAGGCCTCAGTCACCATCGGTAGAATTATACGTTCGGCATGATGGTACGCCTTGGCAATGGCGACCGATGGCGGTACTGACAGTATGTGGCGAATCGTAAATGAAATCACTGCGCTAATGCAGATCTATAAGGCGCGCAGCGGCACTTGCTGGGTCTGCATGGTGTAGCGTGTCGCCACATGATCTACGACAGATATACCAATGCCCCGCCACATGCCCCGGAACCTACCTCACGGTGTAGATACGTCCATGTGACATCAACAATATCTCTTCGGGTAGTCTTTGCGTGGCCACGTGCCCCGATTCTACCTGCGGTGTAGAGCGTATCCATGTGACATCAGCAACGGCTTGATAGTAATGGAAACATACATTGGAATTCTCATCCAGCTGCCGTACGTCCAAGTAAGTTCTCCAACAAATCGTAAAGGAAGGTAACTAATGAATTATCTTTTGAAGTAAATCAAAACACTTACCTTTGTAAAATCAAATGCCAACATTATTTTCCAAGCGTCAAGTTTGCCTAATTTCAAATGTTCCGTTTCTTATTTTAGAAAGGTTTACGTGGATCATGCTTATTCGTTTAAGAATATAATTCTCTTTTAAACCGTCGAGAAACATAAGCCTTATGTGTGAGTAGGATATTCTTGTTTATAACAATCTTATTCTGACCATGATCTAGGAAATATCATTTTGTCTTATCTTAGCTTACATGCGGATGAAAGTTTCTCTTGGTTTTAATAATATCACGTCAAAACATTTCCTTTTATTAACTTATTTTGCGATGGTTTGTCGATACATTCGATTTCGAAATCGATAAAACATTTTTAAGCCGTTATACCTAACTACGTAAAGCTAGTATAACTCTTAAGTTTTCAACCAGTATTACCTTAACCAAAATGATTCAAAAATCTTTTGAAATACTTGAAGTTCTTTATTATCACATAACTAGCGGTTATAGTTCAAATAAGTTACCTTTTAAAAACCACAGTATTTTCTTACCTACATGAAGGCTGTTATAACCAACTTCCATAAAGCTAGTTATAACGCTTTATGTTTTAGACAATCAAATACATTTAACACGTATCGTCTATCGTGCTACATAGGCTACAATAGCGTATCATCTTAGAAGAGATAGGAAGAGGTTACATGAGCCACCTCGCGGCGAGTATCGACTAATAGCAAGCGCTCAATACTTCGATGTCGGCTACTCCTTAAGCCAAGTAGATCGCGCCACGTGAAATACTTGACCTATAAGGCCCGCTGCGCTTATTAACATTTAGATCTCTTGCGTAGAACATTACGAGAAAATTGGCGTATCCCCACGCGGCGTAAATCTCTCTCTGTCGGGGCGTCTACCAAGCCAACGGGGTTATAAATCTAATCGGGCGTGCGCGATTCTACCTCACGAGAAAGATGCAAACTCTTTATGTAATACGGTCTATGTAATTCTGATTCGGCCTCTTCTTTCGAAAAGGTTTCTTATTATTGGGCTTAAGTCCAAAGACATTGCCCGATAACAACGTTCGATTCCATATATAGTATACTTCAACTATATAGTCTAACAATCGTGTAATTTCCAATTACAATAGAGGACAAGATATTTACCTCGATAAGCCCGTAATTATCCAAGTATAAAGTCGATCACGGGCAGCGTTTAGCTCGACTCAGTGCGCTCAACCCGCTCGAACTACGCCAGAAGTTACAACCAGCACATACTACTCGACTAACCGTGATTTTTCTTAGGGTTTGGTTTGGTAGTGTGAGAATATAATAGTATTACAGGCTTTTCGTATAGGTATAACCTTAGAACACTACAATTATCTGGCTAAGGTAATTTGGGCATTATATGATGCTTTTGAGTATTTCTACGAGAGGGGTATTTATGCGAGAACACGCCCACCGAAGGGGGTATACCTCGGCCTACCCAATGGAGGGGGTACTCGGCGAGGGGAGGGCTCTCGAGAGGGCCTCCTGAGGGGGCGAACACCGCTCGAAGGGAGGGAGGATTTTAACACTTAGGAAATTTTAGGAATGGATGAAGAAGTCTTCCAAAGGGGTATTTATAGGTCTAGCAAAGGCCAACAATGGCGAATCATGCAGTGCATAGCAAGTGTAGGGCGAATCGTACCAGTGCACCTTATTCATCTACCACGAAATATCCTACCTACTACTTGACAAAGCCAACCCATTTCGTCCACCCTTGCGAGTCGCTTCCAGATGAGAGGGTGACAAGTGTACCCTCTTGTTGGTCGAAATGTTTCGTCTCTCGGAAAAATCCATAAAAATTAAAAATGACATGGCGGAATTTTCCTACGAAGCTAATGGGAAGCGTTTAAATCAGCGACTCTATCGGTGTTGTGCACAAAATAATTCGGCCAAGCCTTATTTAAAGTTCAAATTTTTCTCGTCGTCCTTACGTACATACTCTGGAAATACGAGGTATAACATTCTCCTCGCCCGAAACGTTCGTCGAATGTTCCTTAGAATCCCAAAACAAGCGGCGCGGTATAGTGCTTCACTGCTTATACTTACGAGAACAATCCTGCCATGCGTGGCCCACGAAACACCAGCGTAATAACCTCGTCAAGTCACGAGAAACACATCTAACATTACCTGGCAAACGCCTCTCTCAGGGGTCTAAAATATACTTCGCACCTTACCTTACAAAGAAATGATCACATCTATGCTGCGCCATACGTGCTCGCTTCTCCTTTACTCGTCGTGATACCACTTTTGTCACTTTGCGCGAGTTCTAGTGTCCTCGGCGACCCGACAAATGGTACCCGAGTGCGTGCGATCCACGAAAGTTTATCGTACCTCGAACTCTTACCACATTTACGATCAGCGGTTTCCAAAACTCGGGGTTACTATCTCTAACGTGGTCATCATTAGCGGGAACACTGCGGATGGATCTCGATGCTTCCGATCATAACAATACGAAAGGCCGGACGTCACGCCTCACCAAGTCGGACGACAAAAGCTAACATATAGGCAACGGCCTATTAACTTTACATGAACTCAAAAGGACCCAAGTAACTGGGCTAAGTTCCTACATTTTCCAAAACTTCGTCACATGACGGGGTGGTACTTTCAAGAAGACCGACCGTCGGCACAACTCTAAGCGTCGTCGGCGATTATCATGTGATTTCTACGATTTGCGGAACCTCTTCTAGACAAGCTTTACCACATCCGCGATCTGCTGGAACAAGCTGAACCATTATCTGAATATTGCCAACATCGAACCAATCGGCCGGCGACTTACATGCCGCCCTGAGGCTTCGTAAGGCGACATCAGAACAACTGGAAATGGTAGCTTTAAACACTCCCTCCACAGGAGACAACAATCCCAACTACCTGAAATCCAGCGCTTATTTGGCAGCGAATGCGGTCTGAGACTACTGAGTCCTTAACCTTTCGGTAAAACTTCCGGAAACAAAAGCAGTAGTACGCCGGGCTCGGTATGCGTCGTAAGGTGAAGGTAGGCACCGTGCGACCTTACAGCCTTTACGATAAATCAACGCTGCGAGTAAGCGATCTTTGCTGAAAACAAGGCGGTGACCTCGTAGCCGACTCTTTGGTCGAATCGTCTGAAGTCTGTTGGTTAACTAAACTTGGGCCTAACACCCTCGTGACCTACCACAAGGCGGGACCACCACTGCCCGACCCCATACATGCGCGGGTTGACCCATGGCGTGGCCTCGACCCGGCCGCGGCGCATGGCGCTAGCTCGAAGAAAACTCGCGCTAATCACGTTACGAAAACCTGGCGGTCTTCTTAGCTCAGCTACCCTCTTTCATTCCACCTGACTCGGGACTTATCCACAAACATGGCTCGCGTGCACTTATGCACTCCTATAAGAGTCAAACATAAACATACGTCTTTACTTGAGATGGCCTTACCTCTAAGGTCTCTACGTATAAAACTCTAAGGCTCACTTTTTCTATCCCCGAATCTTACTTGGTCGACTAACCAAGATTTCTAATCACAATTTACACTCGTGTTATCTGAACATAACTTAAGGTATACTCACGTTATCATATATACAAAACTCTAGAGGTTAAAGATATGTATAATCTGCGTCTTGCTCCATCATTCTAATCAAACACCGTGGCGCGCATAGCTAAGGAAGATGACAACTACCCGCGATCACGAAGGCTAAGTCCTCTGCTAGGACACTCTTGACATCGGACCACGGCGGTCGTACAACAAGTGCAAACTAAAGAGCGACATTCCCGGGATGGCGTGCGCGTGTGAGCGGCGGAAGCCACGAGTTACGACGACTCTGCGTACCGAGCGATCACGAAATCGTGGAGGACCTCTGCTTGGTGGGTGTGCATAATCTAATCTGGCGGTGGCGACTTGCCTCGAAAGTTACCAAAGGACCTTCTTGCTCGGCCTCTTACGCTTTCCTTCGTTAACGTCGATCTACGTTTCGGCTGCTGCGCATAAGCCGTCTGCAGGCCGTGCTCGAAGCCTAGCGAAGAATTACTCTTGTGCATCCATCTTTTAGATAGTCGTCAAGACTCGCGGTACATCGGTACTCTGGTAGCCAAACCACGTAGTTAATGAGGTCGCCTCTTTGCGATCCATATTCTCTGTCCGATCGTGGGCGAAGGTTCAAATGTCATGGCCGATGGAGGCATCGCCGTGAGTGCTAAACTTCTTTGAGGCTAGTGGCGTCGCGAGAACTCCCAAACGAAACACCTAACTCGGGTGATGGTTGGGCATGCCCTCGTAACCTCTGTACTCTGCTCGCGACTCCTGCTGCCTTGCCTCACTGGGCCCGGGTTTGCCTACGCGGGCATAGCGGTGAGAAGAGATACGTTAGAGGGTCCAACTTACAACACAGCTCTAGGACACGATCTCAGAGCTAGAAGAATAGAAACCAATCCTAAATATCCTATAACCTCCTGATTATTGGCGTGGTACACAACACACCGATAATCAAGACTCTTGAATCACGATGCATGAACACTTTCCGAGGATTAAGCGCTCACGATACCACTTGCCACGACCGTTAGGGCGTGGCTCGTGCCTTACCGGGCACCCTAGTGATACAACATCCAGTGTCAGTGAACATAAAGACAATACATGAAACCGATGTAATAAGTCGGTGAAATAAGAAGGCAACTAAAAGCGATTCTGTCGGTATATATATAAATAACAATTTGAGCGATTCATCCCTTTCTATCACTCTGCCCATACGCGATTACTCTGAGACCTCTAGAATGATATGACAACAACGACGGACGGGGCCGTCGTACCACTGAATATAGCACCTGCAACAGGGGACTATACGAATAAGCCTCGGAGAAACGGAGCTTCCCAGCGTGACTGACCTAAGAGCGAGGATCGGCGGCGGGTGTACGCTTTACTGCGGCATGAACGCGGCCCGAAGGAGTCGATAACAGTACGAGTATGGCCGAAAATACGTAAATGAAATCATAATAGTCTATAAAGCGGGAGACATGTATGATAACCAAACTACGGTTCGATAAATAAGCGATCGTATCAAGTCGGGGACTACGCGCTCAAAGTCGTCACTCAAATGTAACTATGGGTCTCACGCCCATAACATCAATCGTGCGTGGAATACCTTACACCGCTTGGCGATTTATGATATAAAAGCACGAGAATACCGTGAACACGGGTCCACGTGTCCTAATAAAGCGATGCTGAGGGTAAATGCGAAGGCATGGCGACTACTAACACCCACCGTACCAACAAGGTCATAAAGCGTGTCATGATATCTGTCTGAAGGCCGTCGCATGATCAAAGCCGGTCACTCGCGCGATATCAAATGTGCGCGTCTAGCCACTGGAACTCTCCGCGACTCGCATAGCCAACCTCATAGGCCCGCGTGAGGTATTCCTCGCGTCGGTAGCTACTCCCGGCGTCGTCTGGACTCGCGATCCGCGTAGCGCGAGACCGCGTGACCACGAGGGCATAAACTAACACGGAACTCCGTGGTTCGCGTGGATCCACGGACCCGCGTAGGTATTCTCGAATCATGGTCCCGGACACGCTGAGTCTACCCGCGTGGAGGCGACAACCTCCGGAAGCAAGTCAAGGTGGGTGGTACAATACCAACATGCGGTGATAGTCAAACAACTTTAAAGCGCGATCGAGGAAAACCCGCTACACTAACATCACAAGATACTAACACACGTAGCATCCTAGCATGTTTACTTATCAATCAACAAGAAAGTATTACAAGGCTATCACAAACCAACACAATCAAGTTATTCACACAAGGTACTTCCTACTATATGTAAACAAGTTCGGGTTTTTATCCCCAAAGTACTTCATACATTAACTCTTTAAAAGATACGTTACTTTCACAAAAGTCACACAATACCCGTAGTATATGAAAATAGAGTGATTATCTTTTGAAGTAAATCAAAACACTTACCTTTGTAAAATCAAGTAACAACATTATTTTCCAAACGTCCAAGTTTGCCTAATTTCAAATGTTCACGTTTCTTATTTTAGAAAGGTTTCGTAGTTCATAGCCTTATTCATTTAAGAATATAATTCTCTTTTAAACCATCTGAGAAACATAAGCCTTATGTGTGAGTAGGATATTCTTGTTTATAACAATCTTATTACAGCAGCCATGATCTAGGAAATATCATTTTGTCTTATCTTAGCTTCTATGCAGATGGAAGTTTCTACTGGTTTTAATAATACTTAATCTGTCAAAACATTTCCTTTTATTAACGCTGCAGTGGTTTGTCGATACACATTCTGATTTCCGAAATCAGTAAAACATTCTTAAGCCGTTATACCTAACCTCCCATAAAGCTAGTATAACTCTTAAGTTTTCAAAAACCAAGTATTACCCTTCTTTCAAAATGATTCAAAAATCTTTTGAAATACTTCAAGTTCTTTATTATCACATAACTAGCGGTTATAGTTCAAATCGATTACCTTTTAAAAACCACAAGTATTTTCTTACCTACGTAAAAATTTGTTATAACCAACTTCCCATAAAGCCGTTATAACACTTTATGTTTTAGACCAATCAAATACATTTAACACGTATGCGTCTATCGTACTACATATTCTACCATATCATGCTAGAAGAGATAGGAAGAGGTTCACGTACCTCGCGACGAGTATCGACTAATAGCAAAGCGCTCAAGTACTTCCAACCGTCGGCTACTCCTTAAGCCAAGTAGATCGCGCCACACGTAGTACTTGACTATAAGGCCACAAGGCGCATTAACATTTAGATCTCTTCGTAGAACATTCTACGAAAATTCGGCACTCCTCCCCCCACATGCGGCGTAAATCTCATCCTCTGTCGGGGCGGCTACGAAGCCAACGGGGGTTATACGTCTAATCGGGACGTCACAATTCTACCTCGCGAAAAGCTACACAACT
Organism: Przewalskia tangutica; assembly: GCA_029844215.1. NCBI lineage: Eukaryota > Viridiplantae > Streptophyta > Magnoliopsida > Solanales > Solanaceae > Przewalskia > Przewalskia tangutica. The sequence continues at coordinate 21,116 of JAQGDG010000157.1, forward strand.
CATGTCTGATCCATGTAATTCTGATTCGACTCTTCTTTCGAAAAGGTTTCTTATTATTCGTGCTTAAGTCCAAAGACATTGCGATAACAGCGTTGATTCTATATATAGTATCTTCAACTATATAGTCTAACAATCATGTAATTTCCAATTACAATAGAGACAAGATATTTACCTCGATAAGCCCATAATTATCAGTATCTGATCGATCACAGGCAGCGTTTAGCTCTCGACTCGTGCGCTCGACCCGCTCAAACTACCCTTAGAAGTTCTAACCAACTTCTACATACTACTCCAACTAACCATGGAGATTTTCCTTAGGGTTTCGGTTTGGTGACTGACGGGAAGTATAATAGTATTACGGGGCTTTTCGTATAGGTATAACCTTAGAATACTACAAGGTATACGACTAAGGTAATTTGGGCATTATAACAATACTTTTGAGAGTATTTCTACCAAGAGGGGGGGTATTTATACGAGACAACACCACAGGGGTATACCCCTCGGCCTACCCAGAGGGGTACTCGGCGAGGGAGGGGCTCTCGGCGAGAGGGCCTCACAAGGGGGCAGAACACCACTCAAAGGGAGGGAGGATTTTAACACTTAGGAAATTTTAGGAATGGATGAAGAAGTCTTCCAAAGGGGGGTATTTATAGGTCTAGCAAAGGCCAACCAATGGCCAAGATCATGCCAAGTGCATAGCAAGTGTAGGGCCAAGATCATGCCAAGTGCACCTTATCCATCTACCACCAAAATATCCTACCTACTACTTGACAAAAGCCAACCCGTTCGTCCACGCCACCGCCCAAGTCCTTCCAATGAGTGGGTTACAAGTGTCGCCATTTTGTTGGTCCAAAATGTTTCGTCTCTCAGAAAAATCCGCAAAAATTAAAAATGACATAGCGGTATTTTTCCCTACGAAAAAACGTGGAAGCGTTTTCGAAAAACGACTCTATCCGGGTGTTGTGCACAAAATTTAATTCGGCCAAGCCTTATTAAAAAGTTCAAATTTTCTACGTGCGTCCTTACGTGCATACTGCGGAAATACGGTATAACGGATGGATTACGTGGACATGTGACCATTATGGTTATGGCGATATCGTGACTTACGGTTGTGATCGGGTGCGTAACACATTTACTTGCCCCGTCATTTCGTGACAGTGGATCTCGTAGCGGTTATTGCACTTGCCGCGTGTCGAAGCGGCGTATCGTGACTTACGGTTGTGATTGGGTGCACGGCGATTCACTTGCGTCGGCTACGTGGCGGTGGATCTGGTGGAGGCTAGTGTACTTGCCGCGTGTCGACCGAGTCGGTGTTTGGATGGAGCCGTGACTTACGGTTGTGATCGGGTGCACGGCGATTCACTTGCCCCCGTCAGCTACGTGGCGCAGGTGGAGCTGGTGGAGGCTATTGCACTTGCCACATGTCAGCTTCATGATATGGTTGTACAGTATTATTGGTACGGTCGGATCTGGTAGTTATACTTGCCCCGTACGGTTTTATTGACACAGGTGGGACCTGGTGTTCATATATACTCCTTGGTGTTGTTATATCATAGGCGCCCGGTGAGGAAGAATTCCACACGCACGCAGTGATGATTTGGGCGTGAGTCCCTGACTTGATATGGCTGTTTATATGTGGTGTACTGTAGTTGGTTATCATACATGTCTCCTGCTTTATATAGACTGCTATGATTTCATTCTGATTTTCTGATTTCACATACTTGGTACTGTTGTCTTGACAGCCTCCTTGAAGTGCGTTCATCTGCGAGTAAGTACATCGGTCGATCCCATTTTAGGATCACCTTTGGCGTATTGGGAAGCTCCGTTCCTTGGAGGCTTATCTTCGGTATGTTACCACAGTGCATAGGTTCTTGTACATTCGAGGGTATGGCGGGGCCTGTCCGTCATAGTTGTTGTAAAAATCTTAAGTGCATGCCTTTGTTGTGGCGGGGTTGTAAGGATTGTAAATGTTCAAATGTCTATATATATATATCTGTTGAAAAGGCCGTTTTGGTTGGCCTATTTTCTTTATCTTGATCCGTATACTATTTAAATGTTTAAGTTTTATTTCCATTGGTTTTTCTCGATGTTGTATCACTAGGGTGCGGGGTAAGGCACGATCCACGGGCAGGTTAGTCGTGACAAAAGTGGTATCGAAGCGATTAGTCCTCGGAAAGTGTCTACAGATCGTGTAGTAGATTGCTCGATTATCGGTGTGTTGTGCACCACATCTATGTCGAGGAGGCTATAGGACATTTAGGATTAGTTTCCATTCTTCTCGTTCGAGATCGTGCCTTAGAGGTGTGTGATAATATTGGACCCTCCGACGTACTTCGTTTTACGATTATGCCTCGCGTAAAGCGGCCGGGCGAAGGGCAAAGCGGCGAGGAGGCTGCGAGTAAACGGGCGATCTCTGAGACCACATTACGAGCCTCCATCCGCGATGCATGCGAAGAGATGGGTTACAAAGTGGGCGATTAATGGCGAGGTTGTGGCGGACTGAGGATAAGGGCCAGCAGCGATTCGATGCGCGATGGTTCACCTAGATCGAGATAGTTCGAGGCTACGAGTTTTTACGAGTTGTAGGCGCGAGTTTTATGGGTGAGGCACGAGAATGATCTGCGAGAGTTCATCAAGCGATTCTGACGGATCGAGAGTGATCAAGGCATCGGAGACCGAGTCGGTGGTCCTAGGTTGCGTCATTTGCGTGATCACGCAATCGGCGGTTTGATTCGTGGGAGCTGTCGGGAGAGAATGCACTTCCGGCTTTATGGGACGAGTTCTCGAGGCATTTCTTGCACATTTCTTGCCTCGCGGATGAGAGGGCTCGGCGACAGATTTTTGGTGTTGCGGCGAGCGAGCGTGCGGTTCGGGAGTACAATGTGGAGTTCGACTCATTGGCGTCGTCCGCGTTAGTAGCTAGTATGGAGGATCGAGTGCACCGATATGTTCGGCTCGATGATTACCTAGCGAGAGTTGTTGGGTGTAGCTCTTCAGTGGGCATGGACATTGCCGCATTTAGGCTTATGCGTGGATGTGAGGCGGAGAAATCAGCGGAATGGCCGAGATCAGCGAAGAGGGCGAGCAGCGAGGTCCTTTGATGACTTTCGGCGGACGCCTCGGCCAGAGACTAGTTATGTACCTCCGCGATATAGAGTGGTCCTCGCGACGCCGGGACCTTTGGGATATTCAGGAAGCGGTCGGGGCTCCCGGAGTTTGATTTTCGGGGGTAAGTGCTCGCCGGATGAGGCCACCGTATCTCGGTGTGACCATTGTGGTAAAGCCCATGGGAATGTCGTGCTGGTTTGGGAGATTGCTATACTTGCGGCCGGCGAGGGCCATTTGTGAGGCTATGCGACCCGGGGTAGCATTGGTGGGATAGCACGGACTACTAGATTAGTTGTGGGTTCTTCACCTTCCATAGCTAGGCGGGATGTACCTGCGGCGAGCCACGGTAGAGGTCGCGGTGGAAGTTCGATTTTAGCGGTCCTTTGAACCGCCTATTTTCAGGTATACCTTAACCCTCTAGAGTTTTGTATGTATTGATGTTATGATGATATGTTTAGTGTTATGTTTGGATAACGTTGTGCTAAAATGTGATTTAGAAGCCTCGTTGGTGAAAAGGGTAAGCCTGGGGGTGAGAAAATGATGAACCTTAGAATATTACAGTTGAGACCTTAGATGTAAGACCGTCTTGAGTACAAGACTTTGCAAGTGATCTTTGTTGGAATGTATAAGTATACGTGAAGTAGTTGTGGGAATTTCCTTGGGTAGTGTAAATGGAAGTGGTAGCTTTCATGACCTGTATAGGTAAGATTGTTCCGGATCGGGGAACAAGAGCTTGATGTGTTAAGTAGGTCGGGTTGGGGCCACGTTGCGGGCCAACCCGCGGCTATTCGAGTAAGGTTAGCTGCGGGTGGTCACTTGGTAGGGTCACGAGGTGCTAGGCCCAGTTTAGATGACCATCGTATGAGTTCGTGGATGTGTTCGATCGACGGATCGTGAAGGCGGGAATGGCCTTAAGGAGATTTAGGCTAGTAAGATGACCAAGTTTGGAGGTGGTGACTCGAAGTTTTGGAAAGCGATGCGGTGGCGAAGTGTGAGTACGTCTTGGAAGAGTTCAAGTGTTCGAGAAGAACACGATGAGTAAGGAAGGAAGAGAGCGTGTGTTATTCTGCGACGAGTGCGGCGTTGACAACTTCTTTGGAGGAATTTTATCGTTATCGTCTTGAGAAGGAACATTCGGAACGAATGTTTCTAAGGAAGGAGAATGTTATACCGTATTTCAGTATGCGTGAGGCGTCGTATTATAATTTAAGCCTTAAAGTGTAACGACCCGTTCGGGGCAGTTCGTGCCTTACCGCGCTAGTGACCTGACATCGAGAGAAAACCGTGGAAAATAAAACTTTAAACAAGAAACAAGATATATGATCATAAAAGCGAGCCACCCAGCGGTTACGCTGATAACATATATAAATACAACTCTTTCAAAGCGAGCAGTTTAATCCTTTTACAAACCACACTTGCAGCGGTACTACGGACCTCTAAGATTTAACAACTATGGCGGGACGGGGGCCATACCACGAATGTACAAGAACCTCTGACTCGGGAACCATGCAAAAGATAAGCCTCGGAGAAGCGGAGCTTCCCAGCTGAGCGAGATCCTAGGCGAGGATCCACGGCCGATGTACCTACTGCGGCATGAGCGCGGCCCGAAGGAGGTCGATCTGCAGTACCAAGTATGTGAAGCGTAAAATCGTAATGAAATCATACTAGTCTATATAAAGCGGGAGACATGTATGATAACAAACTACGATTCACAACATAAAGCGATCATGTCGATCGGGGACTCACGCCTCAAGTCATCACTCAAATATAACTATGGGTCTCACGCCCGCGTCAATCGTGTTCGCGTCGTAGCGCGTACCGGAGTCTGCGTCGGTGTAGGCGTGTCCGTGATGCAACAATAATACCAATGCCCATGGCCACGTGCCGGAATTCTACCTCGGTGTGAACGCGTCCGTGGCGTCAACAATAATATCTTGGGTGATCAACCTGCGCGCGTACGTGCCCCGGAATTCTACCTCGGTGTAGACGTGTCCATGTAACCGCAATAACAATATATCGGGTGTCAACCTGCGCGTGGCCACGTGCCGGAATTCTACCTCGGTGTAGACATGTCCATGTGACATCAACAAGACAAGAATCAAAATGGAAACATACGGTGGAATTCTCGTCACTTGCCCGGCCGCGTCGAGTAAGTTCTCAATAAGTCAATGGCCTACATCGAGGCGGTAACACGAAATACAACACTTGCAACAAAGGCTATCATCACAAGCATAGGCAAGTTTCACACAACTCAGTACTTTCACATAAGCCACATGATACAGTAGTATAAAAATCGTGACTATCTTTTTAAGTAAACAAGACACTTCCCTTTGTAAAATCAAGTAACAACATTATTTTCCAAGCGTTCAAATTTGCCTAATTTCAAATGCTCAAGTCACTTATTTTAGAAAGGTTTCATAACTCATAGTCTTAATCTCTTTTAAAACAATTGAGTAACATATGTCATATATGTGAGTAGTTTATTCTTGTTTATAACGATCTTATTACTGACCGTGATCTAGAAAATGTAATATCATTTTGTCTCATCTTAGCTTCATGCGGATGGAGGTTTCTACTTGGTTTTAATACAACACATCATTATTCAATACATTTTCCTTTATTAGCATTGCGGTGAGTGCAGCCGATACGTTCGATTTCCAAATCGGTAAAACATTATCCCTTTAAAAACCAAGTACTCATTACTCACGAATGAGGTTTCACACAAACATCCACATTAAAACAAATAAGTTAAGTCTCTTATCTTATAAGATCAAGTCTCTTAACTTCTAACATCGATAAACCATTTTCTTACCTATATAAAGTCATTATAACCAACTTCCCGTAAAGCCGTTATAACACTTTATGTTTAAACCAAACAAATACACTTAGCACTGTCGTCCCGTCTTCTACATAGTTACACCATATCATGCTAGAATAGATAGGAAGAGGTTCGCATACCTCGCGACGAGTATCGACGATAAGCAAAATGCTCCAAGTACTACAACGCGCTAGCCGCTTTCCACTCGCCAAGTAGAATACGCTACTCTTAGTACTTTCACCTGAAAGGTCACAAACGTCTATTAACTTCAAAACACAAGGTTCCATTTCTCTGAGAAAATTCGACACCTCCACATGGCAGCGTAAATCTCCTCTCTATCGGTAGCTACCAAGCCAACCGGGGGGGGGGGGTTTAAACGTCTAACCGGGCGTGTACAATTCTACTAAACAATACTACACAAGTCTACTGCAATGATCTATGTAAATCTGATTCGATTCTTTTCTTTACTCTTGGGCTTAAGTCAAAAGACATTGCCAAATACAAAGTTGATTCTACATATAGTATACTTCAACTATATATTCCTACAACATGTAATCTCGATTACAATAAGGGGACAAGAATATTTACCTCGATAAGCCCAAAATTATCCAAGTTATAATGTCGATCTGAGCAAGGTTTAGCTCACTACTCGTGCGCTCGATCCAGCTCAAACAACCCTAGAAGTTCTTAACCAACCTGCTCAAATACTTCAACCAACTATGAAGATTTCCTTAGGGTTTCGGTTTGAGACTAAAGGACAAAAGGTAGTATTTAAGACTCTGCGTATAGAGGTAACTTTTGGAATACAACAAGGTAAAGGCTAAGGTATTTTGGGCATTATAACAATACTTGGAGAAGTATTTCAATACCACGAGGAGGGTATTATCTGAAAACAACTAGGCTAGGGGTACCCGCGGCTAGCACCACTGAGGGGAGGAGGCTCTCGGCCACAAGGCCACTCAAGGGGAGGGAAGGCTTGGGGCGAGAACACACGAAAGGGAGGAGAGGGACTCAAGACTTGGAAGATTTTTGGATGAAGAAGTCTTGAGCTTAGGGGGTATTTATAGGAAAACCAAAGGCCAACCAATGGCCAAGATCAAGCCATGTGCAAGGCAAGTGTAAGGCGAGATATGCCCAGTGCCCCTAGTCCTACTCCCAAAACCCTCAAATATCTACGAAAATATCTTCCCACGACACTAAGCGTCGATTCACAGCCACTGCTTCCGATGTGAGGTGACACGTGTCACCTCCGTTGGTCCAAAATGTTCGCCGCTCGGAAAAATCCATAAAATACAAAGCGACATAGCGGAATTTTCCGCTTGAGTTACGCAAAATGTTTCGTCGAAACGACTCTAGCGGGTGTTGTGCACAAAGGTAAATTCGGCCAAGGGTGCCACGTGGGGTGACACGTGTCGCCAGGTCGCCGAGAATATTTCGTCTTAGAAAATATCCAAAATCGAAATCTCAAAAACAAAGCGGGCCCCAAGCAGTAAATTTCTCCGTGGGCCCAGCGTGACCATTCAGAAAATAAAATCTCAAAATTCTAATATAATTTAAGAAGCCCATACCAAATCACGAAACCAATTCTCGTTAACGAACCTTTTTCTTCACAAAAAAGGAAACTTTTAAGTGAAACTCACATCTTTCTTTCTTTCCAAATTTTTACGTGCGTGCTCAAATGCGTGCGTCCTCGCATACATACCACGAGAATACGGTATAACATTCTCCCTCGCCCGAAACATTCGTCGAATGTTCCTTCTCAAACGGATATCGATGAAGTTCCTACAACAAGTTGCCAGCGCCGGCTTGGCGCAAAAAATAACAACGTCCTCTTCTTTCCTTACTCGTCGTGCCGCTTCTCGAACACTTGAACTCTCCCAGATCGTACCATACTTGGTCATTACTTAGTTCCCCGAAAAAAAAATCTGCGAGTCACTACCTCCGAACTTGGTCATCTTACTAACCTCGAACTTCTTTAAGGCCGTTCGGCCTCGCGATCGACACGGTGAACATATCCACCAACTCATACGATGGTCATACAAACTTGGGCCTAGCATCCTCGTGACCCTACCACCGGCGGGACCACGAACTGACCCCACCTTGTCCGGACTACGGGTTGACCCGTATCACGTCCTCAACCCGACCAGCGATCGCGTCGAGCCCTTGTTCCCGACACGGAACAATCACGCTAAATCACATCATGAAAGCTACCACTTCCGTCTCACATTACCCATGGACTGATTTCTCAAATAAAACCCACGTATACTCGCACTCGATAAGGTCAAACATAAAGCGAATCTTTTACACAAGGCGACCTTACCTCTAAGGTCTCAATCGTGGAATAGTCTAAGGTTCACTTACCATGCCTCCATACTTATCCTTCCAACTAACCATGTTCCTAAATCACATTTTAGCACAAAGCTATCCGAACATAACACTAAACACATTATCATAACAAGCATACAAAACTCTAGAGGTTAAGGATATACCGTCTCTACCGCTTTTCTAATCACGGTCACGCCTGCGGCGTGCGCTAGTGAAGGTGATGAACGACCATCGATCTGAAGGTGAGTCGTAACATCCGTACAACCCTTGGTGGACGGTTCCTGCAAAATGGCCCGCTGTCGCAAAAATAACAAGCTCCTGGCGCACGACACTCCCGAAATGCGGTCTACCACATCGACCACAGAGGTAGGGGTGGCTGCGTCTGCCAACACCCTACTTCCGCGAAACTAGAACCCTGGAGCCACGACTGCTCACGAAGGCGGTGGAGGACCACTCTGTCTTGGCGGGGTGCAAAACTGTTCTTGAGGCGGTCCGCCTCGAAAGTTGCCAAAGACCACGATGTCTGGCCTCTTGGCGATCCGGTCATTCGTCGACCTCTCGTACCTCGCATCGCGTGCATGAGCTGCGTCATGCGGGCAATGTCGTGCGGTGAAGAGCTACACGAACAAGCCTCTGTCAGTAATCATCTAGGCGGTGACATAGCGGTGCACTCTATCCTCCATGGTTGCCACTAAAGCGGGGACATACCGAGCCAAAGAATCGAACTCGACATTGTACTCCCTGATAGTGCGCCCTCTCTGCCTCAGTAACAAAAATCTATCGGCCCGTGCCCTCCTCATCTGCGGAGGCAAGAAGTGCGTGAGAAAGCCCCGAAAACTCATCCCATGCTGCCGGAGTGCATACTCTCCCGGGAAAGCTCCGAATCAAACCAATCGATCATTGCGGTATCACGCGGCCGTGCGAACAAAGGTCCAGACTCGGTCTCTGAAGCCTTGATCACCGCGTGATCGGCGAATCGCTGGATGAACTCCTGCGGATCATCCTCGAGCCTCGACCCGTAAAACTCTGGCGTGCTCTGACTCGGAAAGTCCGTAGCCTCAAACTATCTGCTCGGGGTGAACCATGGTGCTCTGGGCCCAGGCTGCTGCGTCGGCCTATCTCATATCGGCCCACGACCAGCCAAAGCGCCATCTCGCGTAACCCGTCTCCTGCGCCCCGGTGTGGGGTGGAGGCTCAGTGCTGCGGTCTCGGCGGCCATTCTTGCGACTCTAACCTCTTTGAAGTGGCGGCGTCCACAAAACCCACCGTCGAAGCCTGACCTCAGTCTTGTGCGGGCTGCGCCTCGTACTCTCTGTATCTCACTCGCGGCTCCTCGGCTGCCTTGCCGCCAGGCTCTGGTTGCCTTCTTGGCGGAGCATAAGCGGTAAAAAGCGAGATCGTCGGAGGGTCGACTTACAACACGGCTCTAAGGCACGATCTCGGAATGAGAAGAATGGAAACCAATCCTAAATGTCCTGCGACCTCACGATTATAGATGTGGTGCACAACACGTCGATAATCAGACTCTACTGAACGCGGTGCGTAGACACTTTCAGAGGATTAAGCGCTCGATACCACTTTTGTAACGACCGTTCGGGGCGTTCGTGCCTTACCGGGCACCCTAGTGACACAACATCGAGAGAAAACCAATGGAAAATAAAACTTTAAACAAGAAACAAGATATATGATCATAAAGCAGGCCAACCAACGGTTACGCTTCCAATAACATATATAAATACAACTCTTTCAAAGCGAGCAGTTTAATCCTTTTACAAACCACACTTGTGATCACTACGGACCTCTAAGATTTACAACAACTATGATGGGATGGGGCCGCCATACCACAATGTACAAGAACCTGACTCGGGAACACATACAAAAGATAAGCCTCCGAGAAACGGAGCTTCCTAAGCATGAGCGAGATCCTAGGCGAGGATCCACGACCGATGTACCTCTACTGCGGCATGAGCGCGGCCACGAAGGAGGTCGATGACAGTACCAGTATGTGAAGCGTAAAAATCAGAATGAAATCATACTAGTCTATATAAAGCGGAGACATGTATGATAACCAAACTACGATTCCTGACATAAAGCGATCATGTCGATCGGGGACTCACGCCTCAAGTCATCACTCAAATATAACTATGGGTCTCACGCCCAACATCAATCATGTTCGCGTCGCGCGTACCGAATTCTGCATCGGTGTAGACGTATCCGTGATGCAACAATAATACCAATGCCCGGCCCACGTGCCGAATTCTACCTCGGTGTAGACCGTCCATGTGACATCAATAATAATATCTTTGGGTGATCAACCTGCCCGCGTAGCCACATGCCGGAATTCTACCTCGGTGTAGACATGTCCGTATAACCGCAATAACAATATATCGTAATCAACCTGCGCGTGGCCACATGCCCGAATTCTACCTCGGTGTAGACATGTCCATGTGACATCAACAACAAGACGAGAATCAAAATGGAAACATACGTGGAATTCTCCACATCGCCAAAGACGTCAAGTAAGTTCTCGACAAGTCAACGGCCTCTATCGAGAGCGGTATACGTAAATACAACACTTGCAACAAGGCTATCATCACAAGCATAGGCAAGTTTCACACAACTCAAGTACTTTCACATAAGCCACACAATACGTAGTATAAAAATCGTGACTATCTTTTTAAGTAAACAAGACACTTCCCTTTTGTAAAATCAAGTAACAACATTATTTTCCAAGCGTTCAAATTTGCCTAATTTCAAATGCTCAAGTCACTTATTTTAGAAAGGTTTCATAACTCATAGTCTTAATCTCTTTTAAAACAATTGAGTAACATATGTCATATATGTGAGTAGTTTATTCTTGTTTATAACGATCTTATTACGTGACCATGATCTAGAAAATGTAATATCATTTTGTCTCATCTTAGCTTCATGCGGATGGAGGTTTCACGGTTTTAATACAACACATCATTATTCAATACATTTTCCTTTATTAACGGCATTGCGGTGTCCTGTCGATACATTCGATTTCAAATCGGTAAAACATTATCCCTTTAAAAACCAAGTACTCATTACTCACGAATGAGGTTTCACACAACATCCACATTAAAACAAATAAGTTAAGTCTCTTATCTTATAAGATCAAGTCTCTTAACTTCTAACATCAAGAAACCATTTTCTTACCTACATAAAAGTCGTTATAACCAACTTCCCATAAAGCCGTTATAACACTTTATGTTTAAACAAACAAATACACTTAGCACGCATCGTCCACCGTACTACATAGTTACACATATCATGCTAGAATAGATAGGAAGAGGTTCACATACCTCGCGACGAGTATCGACGATAAGCAAAATGCTCCAAGTACTACAACGCACTAGCCACTTTCCACTCCTCAAGTAGAATACGCTACTCTTAGTACTTTCACTAGAAAGGTCAAACGTCATTAACTTCAAAACACAAGGTTCCATTTCTACGAAAATTCAGCACCTCCCCACATGGCAGCGTAAATCTCCTCTCTATCGAGGCGGCTACCAAGCCAACCAGGGGTTTACGTCTGGACGTGTACAATTCTACTGCAATACTACACAAGTCTGCAATACAAATCTATGTAAATCTGATTCGATTCTTTTCTTTACTCTTGAGCTTAAGTCAAAGACATTGCCAAATACAAAGTTGATTCACATATAGTATACTTCAACTATATATTTCTACAACATGTAATCTCAATTACAATAAGGGGACAAGAATATTTACCTCGATAAGCCCAAAATTATCAAGTTATAATGTCGATCCGAGCAAGGTTTAGCTCTACTCAGTGCGCTCCAATCCGCTCAAACAACCCTTAGAAGTTCTTAACCAACTCTACTCAAATACTTCAACCAACTATGAAGATTTCCTTAGGGTTTCGGTTTGAGACTAAAAGGACAAAGGTAGTATTTAGGGCTCTACGTATAGAGGTAACTTTTGGAATACAACAAGGTAAAGGCTAAGGTATTTTGGGCATTATAACAATACTTGGAGAAGTATTTCAATACCACAAGGAAGGGTATTATACGAAACAACTAGGCTGGGGGTACCCCATGTAGCACCACAAGGGGAGGAGGCTCTCGGCCACAAGGCCACTCGAGGGGAGGAAGGCTTGGGGCGAGAACACAAAGGGAGGAGAGGGACTCGAGACTTGGAAGATTTTGGATGAAGAAGTCTTGAGCTTAGGGTATTTATAGGAAAACCAAAGGCCAACCAACGATGGCGAAGATCAAGCCATGTGCAAGGCAAGTGTAAGGCCAAGATATGCCCCAAGTGCCCCTAGTCCTACTCCTAAAACCCTGCAAATATCTACCAAAATATCTTCCCGACACCCTAAACGTCAAGTTACGCCCACTTGCTTCCGATGTGAGGTGACACATGTCACCTCCCGTTGGTCCAAAATGTTCGCCGCTCGGAAAAATCCGCAAAAATACAAAGCGACATAGCGAATTTTCCGCCGCAAGTTCTGCAAACGTTTAGTCAAAAACGACTCTAACGGTGTTGTGCACAAAGGTAAATTCGGCCAAGGTGCCACATGGGGTGACACGTGTCGCCCCGATTCGCCAGAATATTTCGTCTTAAAATATCCAAAATACCGAAATCTCAAAACAAAGCGGGCCCCACAAAAGCAGTAAATTTCTCCCGTGGGCCCACGTGACCATTTAAAATAAAATCTCAAAATTCTAATATAATTTAAGAAGCCCATATACCAAATCAGGAAACCAATTCTCATTAACGAACCTTTTCTTCAAAAAAGAAACTTTTAATCGAAACTCGCATCTTTCTTTCTTTCCAAATTTTTACGCGTGCTCTCGTGCGTCCTGCATACATACCACGAGAATCGGTATAACATAAAGTTAGGCTAAGTTGAAATTTGGGCACAAGTCTCAGAAAAGAGTCGTTTTTGCGAAACGTTTTACTAAACTTCTTGAAGGAAAATTCGCTATGTCATTTCTAATTTTTCGGATTTTTCCGAGAGGCGGAACATTTTGGACCAACGGGAGGGTGACATGTGTCACCCTCATTGGAAGGGCTTGGGAAGCGCAAGTTGGACGAAGGTGGCATTGGTTAGGTAGGATATTTGTGCACGTTGGTGTGGTAGATGGATAAGGTGCACATGGCTTAATCCTAGCCCTACACTTGCCTTACACTTGGATGAATCTTGGCCATTGGTTGGCCATTTCTTGACCTATAAATACCCCCAAGTGATGAACTTATTCATCCTAAAATCATTTCAAGTCTCAAATACTCCTCTCCCTCTTGCTTGTTCTCGTCCAAACACCACCCCTCTCCCCCCTCTTGAAAGCCCTCGGCCGAACCCCCCTTGCCTTGTGGTTCTAGCCGAGAACCCCCTCCCCCTAGCCTAGTTGTGCTAGTCGAAATACTACCCCCCTTTATGGTATAGAAATACTCTCCAAGTATTGTTATAATACCCAAATACTTTAGCCCATATACCTTGTAGTACTTTCCAAAGTTACCGCTATACGTAGAGTCAGGAAATACTATTATACTTTCCTCGATCCACAAAACGAAACCTAAGGAAATCTTCATTGATAGTGAAGTTGGTTAGAACTTCTAAGGGTTTCTGGAGGCGGATGGGCGCTCGGAGTAGGAGCTAAACCTTGCTCGTGATCGACTTTAAACTTGGATAATTTTGGGCTTATCGAGGTAAACACTCTTGACCTTCTATTATAATTGGGAATTACATTTGTAGGAATATATAGTTGAAGTATACTATATATAGGCAACATAATTGTGCGGCAATGTCTTTTGACTTAAGCTCAATTTTAAAGAAGAGAACCGAATCAGAATTACATAGGGTGTATTCAGATAGACTTGTGTAGCATTCTTGTGAAGTAGAATTGTACGTCGGTTAGGCGTGTAAACCCCCGGTTGGCTTGGTAGCGGCCTCGATAGAGAGAGGAGATTTCTGCGGTTGCGGGAGGTCTCGAATTTTGTGTAGAATATTACGTTGAGATCTAGATGTTAATAGGCGCCTTGTGGCCTCTATAGGTTGAAGTACTCGTGTGGCGTGATCTACTTGGCTTAAGGTGTGGCCGCGGTTTGAGGTACTTGGAGCATTTTGCTATTGATCGATAATCGTCGCGAGGTATGTGAACCTCTTCCTATCTTTTCTAGCATGATATGTGTATAACTATGTAGTACGATGACGTCATGTGTTAAATGTATTTGATTGGTTTAAAACATAAAGTGTTATAACGCTTTATGGGAAGTTAGTTATAACGACTTTATGTAGGTAAGAAAATGTTTTGTGGTTTTAAAAGGTAATCGATTTGACTTATAACCGACTTGATGTGTGATCATAATGAACTTGAAGAATTAAGAACCCTTTTTGAAAGAAGAGTAATACTTGGTTTGAAAACATAAGAGTTATACTAGCTTTATGGGAAGTTAGGTATAACGTCTTAAGGGAGGTAAAATGAATGGTTTATTGATTTTAAAAGTTAAGAGACTTGATCTTAAAAGATAAGAGACTTGGCTTAATATGAATTTTGTGTGAAACCTCATTCATGAGTAATGAGTACTTGGGTTTTAAAGGAATAATGTTTCCGATTTTGAATCGTAATGAGTATCGAGCACACCACTGCAGCGTTAATAAAGGAAAATGTAATGACTAATGAAGTATTATTAAAACCAGTAGAAACCTTCATCTGCATAGAAGCTAAGATGAGACAAAATGATATTACATTTTCTAGATCATGGTACGCTTTAATAAGATGGTTATCAACAAGAATAACCTGCTCACACATATGACATATGTTATTCAATTGTTTTAAAAGAGATTAAGACATTGAATTATGAAACTTTTCTAAAATAAGAGACTTGAGTAATTGAAATTAGGCAAACTGGAACCTTAGGGAAAAGAATGTGGTTGAAAAGGAAAGTGTTTTGGTTTACCTAAAAATGTGAGTCACTCTATTTTTTACTACGGGTATCGGGTGACTTTTATAAAAGGAATGGATCTCTTTAAAAAGAAATTTAACGTCGTAGTACTTTAGGTTAAAACCCGGACTTTGACATAAAATGAAAGTACCTTGAGTTATGTATAACTTGCCTATGCTTGTTGTTGTGTAACTTGCCTATGCTTGTTGTTGTGTAACTTGCCTATGTTTGGTGTTGTGTAACTTGCCTATGCTTACGGTGATAGTCTTTGTTGTGCAAGAATTGTGTTTCTATACTACCGCGTCTCTCGATGGAGGGCCGATTGACTTGTTGAGAACTTACTTGGACGTACCGGCAGTGACGGGAGATTCCACGGGTATGTTTCCATTAGCATTGTTACATGGGCATGTCCACACCGTTGATGGATTCTGTGGACATGTGACCATTATGGTTATGGCGAAGTATCGTGACTTACTGGTTGTGATCGTGCGTAGCTGTTTACTTGCCCCGTCGCCTACGTGGCGCGTGGATCTGGCCGAGGTTATTGAACTTGCCACGTGTCGCCTTCGCGCGAAGTATCGTGACTTCACGGTTGTGATCGGGTGCTGGCGATTCATCCCCGTCAGCGACGTGACGCAGATGGATCTGGTGGAGGATAGTGTACTTGCCACGTGTCAGCTTCGCGAGTCAGTGTTTGGATGGAGCTTCGTGACTTATGGTTGTGATCTGGTGCGTAGCCGATTCACTTGCCCCGTCGACGTGGCGCGGGGAGGATCAGTGGAGGCTAGTGCATTGCCGCGTGTCGGCCGTGATATGGTTATGCGATGTTATTGAGTGCGGTCGGATCTGGTAGTTATACTTGCCGTCACGGTTTATTGACCCGTGGGACCAGTGTTCATATATACTCCTTGGTGTTGTTATATCATATCGCCGTGGTGAGGAAGAAATTCCGAACACAGTGATGATTTGGGCGTGATTCACGACTTGATATGGTCGTTTATATGTGGTGTCTTGTAGTTGGTTATCATACATGTCTCCGCTTTATATAGATCGCTATGATTTCATTTACAATATTTCTGATTTCACATACTTGGTACTGTTGTCTTGACCTTGGCTGCGTTAAATGCGCAGTAAGTGTCATTGTCGATCCCGCTTTTAGGATCACCTTTCGATGTATTAGAAGCTCGGTTCCTTGGAGGCTTATCTTCGGTATGCTACCACAGTCAGTAGGTTCTTGTACATTCGGGTATGGCGGGGCCACTGTCGTCATAGTTGTTGTAAAAATCTTAAGTGCAGTAGCTTTGTTGTGGCGGGGTTGTAAGGATTATGCTGTTCAAATGTCTATATATATATATCTGTTGAAAGGCAACCGTTTTGGTTGGCCTATTTTCTTTATCTTGATCCATGTCTATTTAAATGTTTAAGTTTTATTTCCGCTGGTTTTTCTCTGATGGTGTATCACTAGGGTGCCCGGGGTAAGGCACCAGTCACGGGCCCGGGTTCGGGTCGTGACATAGTATCCCTAGTAGTATTCTAAAGTAATCCTAACATAAGAACCCGGAAATACTACTTTTTTCCAATAGTCGCAAATGAAACTCTAGAAAAATCTTCATAGCTTGGATGAAGTGTTAAGAGAAGTTGTTTAGAAACTTCTAAGGGTTGCTTAGAGCGGGTTGGAGCGTAAGGAATTAGAGCTAAACGTTGCTCAGGATCGACTTATAAATCTTGGATAATTTTGGGCTTATTGAGGTAATGATCTATGTCCTTCTATTGTAATTGGATATTACATATTGTAGTAGTTTATAATTGAGTATAAGATATATGGAAGGATGTTTAAAAAGAATTAAACTGTATTTACATTGGACTGTATTTACAGTAGACTTGTGTAGTATTATTGTGAGGCAGAATTGTACACGTCCGGTTAGACGTGTAATCCCCTTGGAGTTGTTGGCTTGATATCAGGCCTTGTTATGGGAGGTTATTTATGTGATTGCGGGGAGAGTCTTTAGAATTTTCCGTAGGATAAGGATCCTTGTACTTAGAATTATTCTACAAAGAGAACTAGAAGTTGATAGATGTATTGTGGTTATTATAGGTGGATTTTCTACGAGCGACATACTCGACTTGGCTTGTGGATTAAGCCGAAGAGGTATGTGATTCTTCCTATACTCTTGAGCATGATTGTTGTGAACTATATAGTACGGTAGACGTACGTGTATGAAATAATTTGGTTTATTTAAAACATAAAGTGTTATAATAGCTTTATGGGAAGTTAGTTATAACGACTTTATGAAGATAAAATAGAGACTTGATTTTGAAAGATAAGAGACTTTACTTATAAACGGTTTGATTTCGGAAAAAGGAGAAGTAACTTGATTTAAGTATAGGTTACTTGTTTTGAAAAGAGTAAGTTATTTGGGGTTGTAAAAGTATACTTGATGTTGTTTTAAAAGCAAAGCACTTGGTTTAAAAAGTATAGAGTACTTGATTTTAAAAGTCTTGTAAAGATTTTTACGAAGGTGAAGTAATTTGGTTTGAAAAGAAAGCGTGTTTTGATACTACGAGTATTAGTATCGTGTGGCTTTACGTAAAAGAGGTCTTTTTGAAAGAATGAAAGTATGTAGTATTTTGGGGTTGAAACCTGATTGTTGACATAAAATGAAAGTCGTTGAACTTGCCTATGCTTGTTGTGATAGCCTTTGTTGTGCAAGTGTTTTGATTACGTACTCTGGCGTCTCTCGGTGGAGGGCCGACTATTTGGTTGATTGTTGGACATACTGACACGATGGATGGTCCACGGGTATGCTTCCACTATGAGTGTTATCTTGTTGTTTCTTTTGGACATACTGACACGTTGGGTGGCCCAGGGTATCGTCCACTTTGAGTATTATCTTGTTATTTCCTTTGGACATCACGACCACGATGGATGGTCCACGGTATGCGTCGATGGGATGGTTTCATGGCCATGCTTATACAGGAGTAAGATCGGGCATGCGGTCATTGTGAGGTTAAATTCGGGTTGTGTTATTAGTCCATGGACCGCTAATCCATGAAGCTTGCCGCGGTGACGGCGATCACGGGCTTGATTTGTACATGGTTCTGGCACTTTAGATACTTGTCCTGGTCATTTCGTGTATCGGGCTTCGTAGATAGCTTAAGATACTTGCCGCTGTCGTATCTCGTGAGGCGGTAGGCTCTGTGCGTTAGCTTAAGATACTTGCCTCGGCGATTGCGTGGTGGTTTTGGATCCGTAGTTGGCTTCGTGCTTGGCGTGATGTTTTATGACTAGCCTTGGATCTGGTAGTTGGCTATTCTACTTGGCCGTCGGTTTGATGACGCAGCGGAGATCTAGTGTTCAGGTTCACATATGGGTGTTGTTTTACATCATGTACTGCCGGCAGTGAGGAAGGAGTTCCACGGGTATGATTGATATTGTGGGCGTGAGACCCATAGTTATGTGTGAGTGATGATTTTGAGGACATGCGTCCCTTACTTGACATAACTGTTTACTTATTGCGAAATGGTTTTATAAAATGATGAAATGTGATTTCATTACAGTATTTTCAGTTTTACATACTTGGTACCTGTTGTACTGACCTCCTTCGGGGGGCTGCGTTCATGCCGCAGGTAGAGGTACACCAGTTGTTGATCCTCGCTCATAGGATCGCAGTTCAGCGTTTGGGAAGCTCCGTTTCTCCGGAGGTTATCTTTGGTATGATTCCCTGAGATTGTAGGTTCTTGTACATTCAGGGGTATGGTGGGGCCCTGTCCCGTCATTGTTGTTATAAAACTCTTAGAAGTGCAAATCTTGTTGTGGGCAGGGTTGTAAAGGATGTAACTGTTCAAGTTTTTTATTTATGTACAGAAAGGTGACCGTTTTGGTTAGCCTATTTTCTTATGTTGTATCTTGTTTCCTGTTTAAGTTTTATTTCCGCTGATTTTTTCTGATGTTGTATCACTAGGGTGCCCGGGGTAAGGCACCAGTTGCGGGCCCGAGGTCGGATCGTGACATTATCACACCATTACACTCCACGTACCTGATGTACTTTCAATGAGGATCAAGAAAAATCTTTTACTCAAGACGGCCTTGCATCTAAGGTCTCCACGTGTAATATTCTAATGCTCACAATTTCCCTGTCCCCAAACTTACCTTTTCAACTACCCATGTTTTCTAATCACAATTAACACCATGTTATCCGAACATAACACTTAAAATATAATCATCTTATCACACATACTAATCTCAAGAGGGTTAAGGATATACCTGTATCTACCGCTTCACTTTCCCTTTGTCGCTCTAATCATACTCCTGCCCTGTTGGGCGCTCTGAGCGAGGACACTGATCTGACGGACGAGTCTTTACATCTGCTCTACCTCTGATCGGACAATCCTTCGCAAAATGGCCTGCGGCCGCAAGTATAACAATCTCCCAAACTAGCATGACACTTATGGATTTTACTCAACGGCCACAGAGGTAAGGTGGCCTTATCCGCCAGCACTCCTCTCGCGAAAACGAAGCCTTGGAGCTCGACTGCTCACGAATACTGGGCGCCACGAAGGTGTGGAGGGACACTCTGTACTTGTTACACCCGTATTCTGAGGACGTGCTTTAAGCGTGCGTAAGAACTCACAGTGTTAAGAATTGAGACTTGTAAAATTTATCTAATTATGAAATTGTCGGAAAACTTAATATTGTGAATGGGAGGCGACGTGTCACCCCTTATTTTTCCTTGGACGAAAATGTCATGGCCAAAATGGTCATTGACCATAGTCTTAGGATGACTAAGTCTTGCTAGTAGAGAGCTTGACAAAATTGACTTGGTCAAAGGGTCCACAAGCTTGATATTTAATAAGACCTCATCCAAACCACCCATTTGTTTGCATCTTGACCCTCCAATGTGCTATTTAATACTACTAGTAGCAAGAGTGAGCCCAACACTTAGAAAATTTTCAAGAAATTGAAGAGCTCATTCTTCTAGCTCTCAGGTTCACTTAGATCAAAAAGGAAAAAAAATTGTTTCTTGTCCATTAAGCTTCACACTTTAAACCAAGGTTCATGAGGGTATTGTAAGTGTATCTCAATAGAAAAATCTCGGAAAAAGATAATTTTCGTATTAGTCGCAAGGTGAAAACCTAGTTGCTTCTCTAGGTTTTGGTTGGAAGATTGAAGGAAATTGTTGGTGTTGTTCTAAGGGTCTCAAGTAGCGGATTGAAGTGTCTTGAAGAGGCTCTAAGTTTCTAAGGAGCGAATTCGGGTTTGGAGTTGGATTAAGATTCGTTGAGGTATAATCTTGTCTCTTAAAAGTGTTACAAGATTATATATATATTGTTTGTTGTTAGCTTTACATGTTGCTAGCATGAGGTTTATATGTTGAAGTTTGATAAGTATTATGGATTGATTGTAGTCTTAAATCCGAAATGTCATTTAAGCCTTGTGAAGTTGGATTACAATTTGGTCGTTTATTAGAATCGTCGCATGTTACTTACTTAAAGATTATAGTAATTATAATCGATTGCGATTTGATCTCTTGATATGCTAACAACTTGGATGGAAATGGAAATTGGATAAGAATTGGAATTGTTGCATCTCAATATGGCCGAATTGGGATAGTAGCTTGTATTAGTTTAATATCGTTTGTGGGGCTTAATTTTACACGTCTAGTAGGCGTGTAATCCCCTATTGTTAAATTGCATTGATTGTGCCTTAAATGTGGCGTGTTTGGTTATTGAATTCGTCCTAGAAAAAGGTGGCAAAGTAAGTAAAAACAAAGGAGGTGATGTCCGATTTTTTGTAGAATTTAGCGACTTGACACTTAGAATATTCTACGTTTGAAGTGAGAGGTTAATGGACGTATTGTGACCATTATAGGTTGAAGTACTAGGTATAGCGTATCCTACTTGAAGGATGGAATAACTATCAAGGTTGAAGTACTTTGGAGCATTTTGCTACTTGTCGATAATCGTCGCGAGGTATGTGAACCTCTTCCTTCCTTTGGCATGATTCTATGTATGGAATATACCTGTGGTATCATTTCATGTTTCCTTATACTCTTAGAAGTTAAGAGGTAGTTGTGTGATTTACTCTATGTAAAGTTTATGTCAAAGTTATCCTAGGTCCTTACCGAGTCTTATGGGGGATGTTGGTAAGAGTCGTTAGGAGGTACTTTGGAGCCAAGTTGACTTGGCTAATTTATGGCACGAATGAGAATAAGTATCGAGCAAGCCATTGCAGCGTTAATAAAGGAAAATGTAATGACAATCAATTATGTTAAAATGAGTAGAATTCTCCATCTGCATATAAGCTAAGATAAGACAAAATTGTATTACATTTTCTAGATCATGGCTACTTGAATAAGATCGTTATAAATAAGTATAACTTATTCACAACACACCAAAGTATATGTTACTTAACTTATAAGAATTTACGTATGAAGTTTTAAGGCTATGGATCTCAAATTCTAAAAAGTTAAGAGACTTTATTTTTCAAGTTAGGAGACTTGATTCTTAAAGGAAGAAAGGAATTGATTTACAAGTATAAAATACTCGATTTGGAAAGACTTGATTTCTAAAGTTAAGAAACTTGTTTTCTTAAAAGTTAAGAGACTAATTTTATTTTAAAAAGTTAAGAGAATTGATTTGAAAGTATTTTAATACTTGGTTTTAAAAAGTATAAGTCTTTTGGTTATAAAAGGAAAGAGTTTGTCTAAAACCATAAAGGGTTATAACGGCTTTATGGGAAGTTGGTTATAACGGCTTTATGGAAGGTTAAGAGAATGGTTTTCTCTAATAAGGTAAGCAAAGAAATAACTTGTTTTAAGGAAGGGCAATTTGATTTAAAGGTATCACTTGCTTAAAGCTTTAAAGTAAGGGTCAATTGATTTAGAAGCCGGTAAATGTATTTCTAAAAAGGTATTGTGACTTGTCTTGAAGGTAGATATGACTTGATACTACGGTTGTTAGTACCTTGGAAGTTTTATTTGAAAAAGAGTCTTTCTAAAGGAGTAGAGGTGCGTAGTACTTGGGGTTAAATTCCCGGATTTTTATGTGTGAAACGGAAGTGCCATGAGTTTATAAAAAATGGAAGTATAAAGGTTTAATGAACTTGCCTGTGTTTGCTTGTGATAGCTTTGAGTGCAAGTATTATATGTTTACGTGGTCGTGACTCTCAGTTGGAGGGCCGGCTGTCTTGTTGCAAGTTTACTTGGACGTACCGACAGTGATGTGGGATTCCACGGGTATGCTTCCATTATGAGTGGTCCTTGGACATGCTTATACGATGTGGGATTCCGGGGCATGTGACCAGGATGCGGGTTAGATGCCCGGATATTTTATTGGATGTACCGGCAGTGACGGGGGATTCCACGGGTATGCTTCCATTGTGATTAATCTTGGCCATGCTTATACGATGAGGGATGCCGGGGCATGCAGCCAGGATGCGGGTTAGATGCCCGCGCGTTTTATTACTCCATGGTCATGCTTATACGATGTGGGATTCCGGGGCATGCGACCATGTTATATTTTACTCCATGGGCTAGCTCCCTATGAAGACATGTACCCACGATGAGGGATTCCGGGGGCATGTTATATTATTACTCCATGGGCTAGCTCCCGTGAAGACTGCGCTACGATGAGGATGCGAGGGCACGTTATGGCCATGCTTATACGATGAGGATTAGGGGCATGCGCCACGTTATATATATATATATATATATATATATATGTTGTATATGTGTCGTCGGCGGTGAGGTGGGATGCCAAGGCCGCGACACATGGTTATATGTTACACCTACGGCTGTCGGCAGTGATGTGGAATCCCATGGGCAGGAGATATATATATGTGTTGTGTATGTATGCGCCCGGCGGTGAGGTGGGATGCGCGGGCGCGTCACGTGGTTATATTTTACACTTATAGTATGGCGGTGATGGGGGATTCCACGGACACGCTTTGATATTTGTGTGACTTGATCGTGTCCCAGATTGGGCCGGGTAGTATATGCGTCCCTCCATAAAGGGTCGGAACATGTTATGAAAGATAAGTAAGTTATATGGTAATGAACTTAATGATTTTTCCTAATCATGTACGTAAGAAAGTGACTATAACTTTTATTAAATGGGAAAAGATAATAAGGTACGATTAAGTTCATAAGTGATAATGACACGGCAGGATCTGGTATGTACTTCTTTTATACTTGCCCTGTCATTCTTTTGTACAGTTATGATCTGTTTACTGTACTTTATTTCTGTTCCATATTCGGTACCTGTTGTACTGACCCCCTTCGGGGGGCTGCGTTCATGCCCGCAGGTATTAGGTGCACAGGTTGGTGATCCTTGTTCTTAGGATCTCGGTTCAGTTTTGGGAAAAAGCTCCATTTGCTCCGGAGGCTTATCTCTTGGTACGGTTTCCCCTGAGGTTGTAGATTCATGTATATTCAGGGGTATGGCGGGGCCCTGTCCATACGATTGTTATGTTAAAACTCTTAGAAGTGCAGAGTCACATATTGTGGGTCGGTTTGTAAAGAAAAGAACAAGCTGCCGTTTATGTATGTACTATCGAGTGGTAGCCTTATCAGCTAACACGTAGATTTTATCTTTGTTGATTTATTTATAGGTTTCATGTATGTTCCATTGATTATCTCGATGTATACTGTAAGTGCCCGGGTAGGGCACGATCGCGAGCTTGGTCGGGTCGTGGCGATCTTGTGAGCTAAGCATGCTTCTTTCTTGAGGCGGTCCGCCTCGAAAGTTACCAAAGGACCCTGCTGCCTTGGCCCTCTTATGCTGATCCTGGTCCCTACGTCGGTCTCTACGTTCCTCAATTCCCTGTGCATAAGCCTGTATACGGGCAATGTCCATGCCCGGCTGAAGAGCTACTCCCGTGCAACCCTCTGCTAAATAATCGGCAAGTCCTGTGACATATCGGTGCACTCTATCCTCCATGTTTGCCACTAAAGCGAGGACGTACCGAGCCAATGAGTCAAACTCTACATTGTACTCCGAACTGTCCGCCGTTACGCTAAACATCAAAATCTATCGGCGAGCCCTCACCATCTGCGGAGGCAAGAAATGGCTAAGAAATGCCTTTGAGAACTGCGTCCCAAGCAGGTGAGCGCAGGCTCCCCCCGAGATAGTTCCCATGAATCAAACCAGTCGACTGCAATATCATGCAGCCGATGTGAACCTAATACTACCGACTCTGTATCCGAGGCCTTGATTAATCTCATGATCCGCTGCAACTGTCGGATAAACTCCGAGATCATCCTCGACTCGATCCATAGAACTCGGTGGTGCAACTCGAAGTCCCGAAGTCTCCAACTATCGGCTGCGGGTGCACTGGTACCACCGGCTCCGTCTGTCCTCGTGCCTCGCTCTGATCTAGCTAATGTGGTCATCTCTTTGTAATCCATATCCTCGACTCGCAGTGCGTGGGCGGAAACTCGGATATCCGGCCTCGTAGCTCTGCTGCTGCTCAACACTTCTTTGGGGTGTCACGACCCGAACCGGACCGTGGATCGTGCCTTACCGCACCCAGTAGACATACATCGAGTAATCGTGGAACATAAACAAGACATGAAATAATATGTAGTGTTAAACAGTTTTTCTGCGAAAAGTTGCCTTTCGGAGTATATATATAAAAACTTAAATCTGAAGAGTTACATCTCTTTTACAAACTCTGCCACATGAGTACTCTGGGACCTCTAAGAATGATATGATAACAATGGCGGGACAGGGCCCGCCATACCACTGAATGTAAGTACCTGATGATAGGGGACTATACCGATAAGCCTCGAGAAAGCGGAGCTTCCCAAACGCTGAACCGTGACCACTAGGCGAGGATCAACAACGGTGTACCTCTACTGCGGCATGACGCAGCCCCCGGGGAGGTCGATTACAAGTACCAAGTATGTGGCGGAAATCACGTAAATGAAATCATAGTAGTCTATATACAGCAGGAGACATGTATGATAACCAAACTCCAGTTCACGATAAATACGCAGTCATGTCAAGTCAGGGACTCACGCCCTCAAAGTCATCACTCGAATATAACTATGGGTCTCACGCCCACAACATCAATCATGCGTGGAATACCTTCCTCACCGCCGTGATCTATGATATAAAAGCACCGAGAATACATGAACACGGTCCACTGTGTCATAATAAAACCGTGCGGGGTAAATGCGAAGGCATAGCCAGACTACTAAAACCCACGATCGACAAGGTCATAAAGCGTATCATGAGATCTGTCTAGACCGCCATGATCGAAGTTGGCCACTACGCCCGGATATCTAATGTGCGCGTCTAGTCCTGTAACTTCGCGACTCGCGCATAGGCCACTCGCATAGGCCGCGTGGTATTCCCGCATCGAGGGTAGCTACTCATCGGCATCGCCTGGACTCGCGATCCGCGTGGCCACATAGACCGCGCATGACCACAATGGCCGCACTAACACGGAACTCTCGTAGCTCGCGTAGGTCCCTGGACCGCGTGAGGTATTCTCGAATCATGGTCCCAGACCGCTTGAGTCTACCCCGCATCGGAGGGCAGCTTAACCCCCGGGATCAAGTCAAGGTGAGTGATATAATACTAACATAACAGCTTATCGTTAAACAACATAAGCACAATCAAGGAAACCCGCACAATATTACAAGACAACACACACGTAGCATCCTAACATGTTTATTTATCAAACCAACAAGAAAGTATTACAAGGCTATCACAAACCAACATAGTCAAGTTATTCACACAAGGTACTTTCTATTCTATGTCAATAAGTTCGGGCTTTCAAACCCCCAAGTACTACGTATGTTAATTCTTTAAATGATCTGTTTCTTTCACAAAAGTCACACAATACCCGTAGTATAAAAATAGAGTGACTATCTTTTTAAGTAAACCAAAACACTTCCCTTTGTAAAATCAAGTAACAACATTATTTTCCAAACGTTCAAGTTTGCCTAATTTCAAATGCTCAAGTTTCTCATTTTCAAAAGGTTTCGTAGTTCATCACTTAATAAATATAATTCTCCTTTAAAACAATTTGAGAAACATATGCCTTATGTGTGAGTAGGTTATTATTGTTCATATCAATCTTATTAATGCAGCCATGATCTAGGAAATGTAATATCATTTTGTCTCATCTTAGCTTATGCGGATGGAGGTTTCTCTTGGTTTTATAATACTTAATTAGTCAAAACATTTCCATTTATTAACGCTGCAGTGGTTTGTTCGATACTTATTCTGATTTCCGAAATCAGTAAAACATTATTCCTTTTTTTAAAAACCAAGTACTCATTACTCACGAATGAGGTTTCACACTTTTTAACAAGATTCATTTTAATTCAATTAAGTCAAGTCTCTTATCTTTTAAGATCAAGTCTCTTAACTTTTAAAATCAATAAACCATTCTTTTTATCTCTCTTAAGTCGTTATACCTAACTTCCCATAAAGCTAGTATAACTCTTAAGCTTTTAAAACCAAGTATTACTCTTCTTTCAAAAAGGTTTCTTAATTCTTTTGAAATACTTCAAGATTCTTATTATTTAAACTCAAGTCAAAAGACATCGGAGTAAAACCACGTTCAGTTAACATACGTACGTCTACCGTACTATATATATATTCTTTTAAAATATCATGCTCAAGAGGATAGGAAGAATCACATACCTCGCGACGATTTATCGACTATTAGCAAATAGCTCCAATCTGTAATCCTAGCCTTTTCCACCCTTCGAGTAGAATACGCTACTCGCAGTACTTCAACCTATAACGGTTATACAAGTCTATCAAAGTCTAGACTACTCGGTAGAATAAATCTAGATACAAGATTCTACGGAAAATTGGGCAGCACTTCCCTACCCGTCAAACTTCACAAGTCTACTGTAAATACAGTCCTATGTAAGTACAGTTCAATTCCCTTCTTATATACTTTCCTTGTATATAACTTATACTTAATTCTTATACTTCAACAGTATGTAACTCTAATTACAATAGGGGGACAAGATATTTACCTCGATAAGCCCAAAATTATCCAAGATTTAATGTCGATCCTGAGCAACGTTTAGCTCTACTCAGGCGCTCGACCCGCTCCAAACAACCCTTAGAAGTTCTACGCAACTTCTACTTAACCCTTCAACCGACTATGAAGATTTTCCTTAGGGTTTTGTTTTGAGAAAAAAAAGGACATAAGGTAGTATTTTCGGGCGCTACGTATAGAGGTAACTTTGGAATACTACAAGGTATAAGGATAAGGTATTTTGGAATAGTAACAATACTTGGAGAGTATTTTCTACCAAGTGGGGTATTTCTGAGCACAACTAGGCAAGGGGGTGTCTCGACCAACACTAGGAGGGGATATCTCTCGGCCAGGGGCCTCTCAAAGGGAGGGTTCTCTTTGGGCGAGAACACTACACTAAGGAGAGGGCTTGAGACTTGGAAAGTGTTTTTGGGATGAAGAAGTATTCAACAAAAGGGGGGTATTTATAGGGAAACCAATGGCCAAGATCAATCCAAGTGGGGGCAAGTGGAGGGTGAGGATTTTCCCAAGTGCACCCTATCCCTACTCCACAAATCCCTCACAAACATTGACCCATGTTTTAGGCCACAAAAATGGGAAGAAAACGTGCACCAATCGGCCGCCTGAAGCGCCAACTTGAGGGTGACAAGTGTCGCCCTCTCGTTGGTCCAAAATATTTCATCCCTCGGAAAAATCCGCAAAAATTATAAATGACATAGCCGTAATTTTCCCTTCGCAAGTTTTGTAAAACGTTTCGTCGAAAAGCGATTCTTTTCGGGGGTTGTGCACAATTTCGCCCTATGCCTAACTTAAGGCTTAAACTTTTGTACGTACGTCCTCATGTACATACTCTGGAAATACGGGGTATAACATTCTCCCCTCCTTAGAAACATTCGTCCCGAATGTTCCTTCTCAAGACAGATAACGATAAGTTCCTCCTAACTTGAACAATTTGCCAATGCCACACCTGGCCACAAATTAACACACGCGCAATACTTTAACCCAAGTCCACGAGGAATCACCTCTAGCATAACAAAAGCTCCCACCCAAGGGCTAAAAGATACTCCCTTCGCACCTTTTCTTTACAACGAAATGATCATTCTATGTTCTTAACACAAGCTCGCTTCTTCCCTTACTCGTCGTACCCTTCTCGTACACTCGAACTCTTTATCGTAACTTACCACATTTCTGCTACTGCTTCAGTTTCCAAAATATCGGGGTTACTAACTCCAACTTGGTCATCATCAACTGGGATCACTCTGGATGGATCTCCGATACTTTTCCGAACCTGGCAACACGAAAGACTGGACGTACTGCCTCCTATGTTGGACGACAATGCTAACGTATAGGCAACCTGGCCTATTCTTCACATGATCTGAAAAGGCCCAAAGTAACTCGGACTAAGTTTCCTCTGTTTTCCAAAACTCGTCACCCCCTTTCCGGGGTGGTACCTTCAAGACCAGCGCACCTGAACTCCAAGCGTCGTCGCCGATTATCCGCACAACTTCTATTGACTCTGAGCTGCCAATAACCTCTTCTGGATAAACTTCACCCTATCCACATCCTGCTGAACAAGTATGAACCAACTATCTGAACCTTGCCAACATCGAACCAATCGGCCGAACTTACACTTCCGCCCTACAGCGCGCCATAAACATTCGAATACGAAATGGTAGCTATTAAAACACTCCTCAACGAGGCAACCATCCTTCTGGCTACCACGAAATCCAAACAACGGCGAGGCGATGCGTCTTGAGACTACTTTGAGTTCTAACCTGCTGGTAAAACCTCGAAAAAAAGAAACAACGTAGTGGGCTCCACGCTGTCATAAGGTGAAAGTAGGCACCTCGTGCGATCTTACAACCTTCACGATATAACATCTCGCATAACCTGCGCCTAGTAAGCGGTCTTGACTAAAAGACAAGATGGTGACCTCATCGGCCCGACCTGGTCGAGCATCCACAAACTTCGTCTGTTGGTTAACTAAACTTGGGCCTAACACCCTCGTGACCTTATCACAAGCGGGACCACCCCAACTGACCCCACCACCATACAGGCCGCGGGTTGACCCGCAATGGTCCATGACCCGAGCCACTATCGCGCCAAACACTTGCTCCCGATCGGAACAATCCGCAATCAAGTCACGAAAACCTAGTGGTCTTCTTAGCTCAACTACCCTCTTTCATTTCATACCACGGGACGTATCACAGACATATCTCACGTGTACTATGCACTCCGATAAAGGTTAACATAACAAAAATCTTTTACTCGAGATGGCCTTGCCTCTAAGGTCTCCACGTATAAAACTCTAAGGCTCACTTTTCCTTATCCCCAATCTTACAGGTTAACTAACCATGATTTCTAATCACAATTAACAATGCTATGTGAACATAACATTTAAGGTATACTCATCTTATCATACGTACTAATCTCTAGAGGGTTAAGGATCTACTGTATCTCTGACTTCACTCCCTTTGTCGTTCTAATCAATCACCTTTTATCGGGCGCATAACTAAGGAAGGTGACGAACTAGCCATGATCCGAAGGTGAGTCTCTACATCAGCGCCACCTGGTGGACAATTTCTCGTAAAATGGCCTGGTCATAAGCAAAACAAGTCGAAGAAGTATGACACTCCCCAATGACATCTTCCACAACGGCCACACCGGTGTGGGGTGGCCTCTGCAGCTAACACCCCATCCTCTCCGAGCCACGAATCCATGGCGATCTGGTAGGTGAGTCCTCCTACTTACATCCCTCCTACTAGGACATCCTTTCGACACATGGCCGACGGCGCAGTAAGACAAGTACCAACAAGAAGACGACATTCCGGGATGGCGCCACATCGTGGAACCGGAAGCCTGAGCTCTGAACAACTCCGTACCCGAACGTCCCGAACCAGTGGAGGACCACTCTGCACTGGTGGAGGTGCATATCTAATCTGCTGCTGAGGCGGTTCGCCTCTAAAGTTACCAAAGGGCCCTGCCGATCTGGCCCTCTTCTGCTGATCTTGGTTAACCCGTCGATCCCTACGCTTTCGGCCGCGGCATAAGCCCGCACGCAGCCATGCTCAGCTCGATGAAAAGCTACTCTTGCACAACCTCTCTTAGATAGTCATCAAGACCCGGATAAATCGGTACATCATATACTCGGTAGCTACATCCTTAGCTAGTAATGTGGTCGTCTCTTGCAATCTATACTTTCGCCATCGGGTCGGAATCAAGGCTCATATATCATGGCCGCAGAGGAATCGCCGCCAGTGCTAAACTCTGCTTTGAAATGGCCGCGACGTCGCAGATCTCCCGAATGAAGCACCACCAGTGATGATTGGGCGTGTGCCCTAGTAACCTCTCGTGCTTCACTCGCGACTCCTACGCTTGCCCTTCTGGGCGGGTTGCCTTGCGCGAGGCATAGCGGTAAGGGAAAGAAATACGTTAGAGGTCCAACTTATAACACGTTCTAAGCACGATCTCGAGTGAGAAGAATGGAAACCAATCCTAAATATCCTATAGCCTCCGATTATTGGTGTGGCACAACACACCGATAATCAAGACTCTACTAGATACGGTGCAGAGACACTTTCCGAGGATTAACTGCTCTGATACCACTTTTGTCACGACCCGAACTCGGGCCTGTGACTGGTGCCTTACCCCGGGCCCCAAGTAGACATACATCAGAGTAATCAACGGAACATAAAACAAGACATGAAATAATATGAAGTGTAAAACAGTTTTTCTGCGAAAAGTTGTCTTTCGGCGTATATATATAAAAACTTAAATTTGAACAGTTACATCTCTTTTACAAACTCGCCACAACAAGTACATGCACCTCTAAGAATGATATGACAACAATGGCGGACAGGGCTCGCCATACCCCCGAATGTGGTACCTACAACGGCAGGACTATACCACCGATAAGCCTCCGAGAAACGGAGCTTCCCAAACGCCAATCGTGACTCCAAGGCGAGGATCAACATCGTGTACCTCTACCGCGGCATGAACGCAGCCGAGGAGGTCGATAACAGTACCAAGTATGTGAAATCAAATATCAGAAATGAAATCATAGTAGTCTATATAAAGCAGGAGACATGTATGATAACCAAACTATAGTTCACGATAATTAAGCAGTCATGTCAAGTCAGGGACTCACGCCCTCAAAGTCATCACTCAAATATAACTATGGGTCTCACGCCCACAACATCAATCATGCCCGTGGAATACCTTCCTCACTGCCGGCAGTCTATGATATAAAAGCACCAAGGAATACACATGAACACCAGGTCCCACCGGTGTCATAATAAAACCGTACGGGGTAAGTACGAAGGCATAGCCGACTACTAAAACCCACAGTACCGACAAGGTCATAAACTGTATCATGAGATCTGTCTAGACCGCCACATGATCGAAGCTGGCCACTCGCCCGCAGTATCTAATGTGCGCGTCTAGTCCTGGAACTTCCCGCAGCTCCGCATAGGCCACTCACATAGGCCCGCATGAGGTATTCCCCGCATCGAGGGTAGCTACTCCTCATCGCCCCGACTCGCATCCGCATGGCCACATAGACCGCGTGACCACAAAGGCCGCACACTAACTCGGAACTCGTAGCTTCGCACAGTCCCCGACCCGTATGAGGTATTCTCAATCACGGTCCTGCATCGCTGAGGCTACCCTGCATCGGAGGACAGCTTAACCCCCGGGATCAAGTCAAGGTGAGTGATATAATACTAACATAACAGCTTATCGTTAAAAAAAATAAGCACAATCAAGAAACCCCTTACACAATATTACAAGACACTAACACACGTAGATCCTAACATGTTTATTTATCAAACCAACAAGAAAGTATTACAAGGCTATCACAAACCAACATAGTCAAATTATTCACACAAGGTACTTTCTATTCTATGTCAATAAGTTCGGCTTTCAAACCCCAAGTACTACGTATGTTAATTCTTTAAATGATCTGCTTTTCACAAAAGTCACACAATACCCGTAGTATAAAAATAGAGTGACTATCTTTTAAGTAAACTAAAACACTTCCCTTTGTAAAATCAAGTAACAACATTATTTTCCAAACGTTCAAGTTTGCCTAATTTCAAATGCTCAAGTTTCTCATTTTCGAACGGTTTCGTAGTTCATCACTTAATAAATATAATTCTCCTTTAAAACAATTTGAGAAACATATGCCTTATGTGTGAGTAGGTTATTATTGTTCATATCAATATTATTAATGAAGCCATGATCTAGGAAATGTAATATCATTTTGTCTCATCTTAGCTTCTATGCAGATGTAGGTTTCTACTGGTTTTTATAATAATTAATTAGTCAAAACATTTCACTTTATTAACGCTCGCAGATGGTTTGTTCGATACTTATTCGATTTCAAATCAAGAAACATTATTCCTTTAAATAAAACCAAGTACTCATTACTCACGAATGAGGTTTCACACTTTTTAACAAGATTCATTTTAATTCAATTAAGTCAAGTCTCTTATCTTTTAAGATCAAGTCTCTTAACTTTTAAAATCAATAAACCATTCTTTTTATCTCTCTTAAGTCGTTATACCTAACTTCCCATAAAGCTAGTATAACTCTTAAGCTTTTAAAACCAAGTATTACTCTTCTTTCAAAAAGGTTTCTTAATTCTTTTGAAATACTTCAAGATTCTTATTATTTAAACTCAAGTCAAAAGACATCGAAGTAAAACCACGTTCAGTTAACATACGACGTCACCGCATTATATATATATATTCTTTAAAATATCATGCTCAAGAGGATAGGAAGAATCACATACCTCGCGACGATTTATCGACTATTAGCAAATAACTCCAAAGTACTGTAATCCTGCTAGCCTTTTCCACCCTTCGAGTAGAATACGCTACTCGCAGTACTTCAACCTATAACGGTTATACAAGTCTATCAATGTCTAGACTACTCGGAGAATAAATCTAGATACAAGATTCTACGGAAAATCAAGACCTCCCTACCCACAAACTTCACAAGTCATCAGAATACATCCTATGTAAATGCTTCAATTCCTTCTTATATACTTTCCTCAGATATAACTTATACTTAATTCTTATACTTCAACAAGATGTAACTCTAATTACAATAGGGGGACAAGATATTTACCTCGATAAGCCCAAAATTATCCAAGTTTAAATGTCGATCCTGAGCAACGTTTAGCTCCTACTCTGGGCGCTCCAACCCGCTCCAAACAACCCTTAGAAGTTCTACGCAACTTCTACTTAACCCTTCAACCGACTATGAAGATTTTCCTTAGGGTTTTGTTTTGAGAAAAAAGGACATAAGGTAGTATTTTCAAGGCTACGATAGAGGTAACTTTGGAATACTACAAGGTATAAGGATAAGGTATTTTGGAATAGTAACAATACTTGAGAGTATTTTCTACCAAGGGGGTATTTTACGAGCACAACTAGGCAGGGGGTGTCTCGCCAACAACACTGGAGGGGATATCTCTCGCCGGGGGCCTCTCAAAGGGGGAGGGGTTCTCTTTGGACGAGAACACTACACTAAGGGGGAGAGGGCTTCAAGACTTGGAAAGTGTTTTTGGGATGAAGAAGTATTCAACAAAAGGGGGGTATTTATAGGGAAACCAATGGCCAAGATCAAGCCAAGTGGGGGCAAGTGGAGGGTGAGGATTTTCCCAAGTGCACCCTATCCCTACTCCACAAATCCCTCACAAACATTGACCCAAGTTTTAGGCCACAAAAATGGGAAGAAAACGTGCACCAATCGGCCACCACAAACTGCCAACTTGAGGGTGACAAGTGTCGCCCTCTCGTTGGTCCAAAATATTTCATCCCTCGGAAAAATCCGCAAAAATTATAAATGACATAGCCGTAATTTTCCCTTCGCAAGTTTTGTAAAACGTTTCGTCAGCGATTCTTTCGGGTTGTGCACAATTTCGCCCTATGCCTAACTTAAGGCTTAAACTTTTGTACGTACGTCCTCATGTACATACTCTGGAAATACGGGGTATAACATTCTCCCCTCCTTAGAAACATTCGTCCCGAATGTTCCTTCTCAAGACAGATAACGATAAGTTCCTCCTAACTTGAACAATTTGCCAATGCCACACCTGGCCACAAATTAACACACGCGCAATACTTTAACCCAAGTCCACGAGGAATCACCTCTAGCATAAC
Organism: Przewalskia tangutica; assembly: GCA_029844215.1. Taxonomy (NCBI): domain Eukaryota; kingdom Viridiplantae; phylum Streptophyta; class Magnoliopsida; order Solanales; family Solanaceae; genus Przewalskia; species Przewalskia tangutica. Next base: position 55,470 of record JAQGDG010000157.1, read on the forward strand.
AAAAGCTCCCACCCAAGGGCTAAAAGATACTCCCTTCGCACCTTTTCTTTACAACGAAATGATCATTCTATGTTCTTAACACAAGCTCGCTTCTTCCCTTACTCGTCGTACCCTTCTCGTACACTCGAACTCTTTATCGTAACTTACCACATTTCGCCATCGCTTGGTTTCAAAATATCGGGGTTACTAACTCCAACTTGGTCATCATCAACTGGGATCACTCTGGATGGATCTCCGATACTTTTCCGAACCCGGCAACACGAAAGACTGGACGTACTGCCTCCTATGTCGGACGACAATTCTAACGTATAGGCAACCTGGCCTATTCTTCACATGATCTGAAAAGGCCCAAAGTAACTCGGACTAAGTTTCCTCTGTTTTCCAAAACTCGTCACCCCCTTTCCGGGGTGGTACCTTCAAGAAGACCCACCTTCAACCTGAACTCCAAGCGTCGTCGCCGATTATCCGCACAACTTCTGTTGACTCTGAGCTGCCAATAACCTCTTCTGGATAAACTTCACCCTATCCACATCCTGCTGAATAAGTATGAACCAACTATCTGAACCTTGCCAACATCGAACCAATCGACCGGCAACTTACACTTCCGCCCCTACAAGGCGTCATAAAGCGACATTCGAATACTGAAATGGTAGCTATTAAAACACTCCCTCAACAGGAGGCAACCATCCTTACTACCCTCAAATCCAAACACCGCCCGGCGGCGAATGCGAGCATCGAGACACACCTGAGTTCCTAACCCTGCCTGGTAAAACCTCCAAAAAAAAAGAAACAACCGTAAGCTGGGCTCCACTGCCTGTCATAAGGTGAAAGTAGGCACCTCGTGCAATCTTACAACCTTCCTGATATAACATCTCGCATAACCCTCTGCCGAGTAAACGGTCTTGACTAAAAGACAAGATGGGCTGACCTCATCGCCCGACCATCGTCGAACGCATCCACGTAACTCAGACTGTTAACTAAACTTGGGCCTAACACCCTCGTGACCTTATCACAAAGCGGGACCACCCCAAACTGACCCCACCACCATACAGGCCGCGGGTTGACCCGCAATCGGTCCGCAACCCGAGCCACTATCGCGCCAAACACTTGCTCCCCGATCCGGAACAATCCCACAATCAAGTCACGAAAACCTAGTGGTCTTCTTAGCTCAACTACCCTCTTTCATTTCATACCACCCGGGACGTATCACACAGACATATCTCACGTGTACTATGCACTCCGTTAAAGGTTAACATAACAAAAATCTTTTACTCAAGATGGCCTTGCCTCTAAGGTCTCCACGTATAAAACTCTAAGGCTCACACTTTCCTTATCCCCAATCTTACCCGGTTAACTAACCATGATTTCTAATCACAATTAACACAATGCTATGTGAACATAACATTTAAGGTATACTCATCTTATCATACGTACTAATCTCTAGAGGGTTAAGGATCTACCTGTATCTACAGCTTCACTCCCCTTTGTCGTTCTAATCAATCCTGCCCTATTGGGCGCATAACTAAGAAAGGTGACGAACTAGCCACTGATCCTGAAGGCTGAGTCTCTACATCCGCACCACCTCTGGTCGGACAATTTCTCGTAAAATGGCCCTGCTGGCCGCAAGCAAAACAAGCCGCCAAGTACGACACTCCCACAATGACATCTTCCACAACGCCACACCGAAAGCGGTGGCCTCTGGCTAACACCCCATCCTCTCCGAGCCACTGAATCCGCAACTGATCTGGTAGGCTGAGTCCTCCTACTTACATCCCTCCTACTAGGACATCCTTTCGACACATGGCCCTGACGGTCGCAGGTAAGACAATACCAACAAGAAGACGACATTCCCCGGGATGACGCCGCCACATCGTGAACCTAAGCCCTGAGCTCAACAACTCCGCATACCGAACGCCCCGAACCCCGCGAGGACCACTGCACCGTGGAGGTACATATCTAATTCGCTAAGGCGGTTCGCCGAAAGTTACCAAAGGTCCTCGCCGACCGCCTTCTTCGCGATCTTGGTTAACCCGTCGATCCCTACGTTTCTCGGCTGCTGCGCATAAGCCCGCACGCAGCTATGCTCAAGCCTCGATCAAGAGCTACTTGCACAACCTCTCTTAGATAGTCATCAAGACCGGATAAATCGGACATCATATACTCTGGTAGCTACATCCTTAGCTAGTAATGGTCGCCTTTGCAATCTATACTTTCGCCATCGGGTCGTGGAACCGGCTCATATATCATGGCCGCAGAGGAATCGCCGCCGCTATGCTAAACTCTACGGGCCGCGACGCCGCAGAACTCCCGAATGAAGCACCACCTCAGTGATGATTGGGCATGCCCTAGTAACCCTCTCGGTTTCTACTCGCAGCCTCGCCGCTTTGCCCTTCTGGGCCCGGGTTGCCTTACGCGGAGGCATAACTGTAAGGGAAAGAAATACGTTAGAGGGGTCCAACTTATAACATAGTTCTAAGCACGATCTCAGAGTGAGAAGAATGGAAACCAATCCTAAATATCCTATAGCCTCCTGATTATTGGTGTGGTGCACAACACACCGATAATCAAGACTCTACTAGATACGGTCTGTAGACATTTTTCGAGGATTAACTACTCTGATACCACTTTTGTCACGACCCGAACCCGGGCCCGTGACTAGTGTCTTACCCCGGGAACCCAAGTAGACATACATCAGAGTAATCAGCGGAACATAAAACAAGACATGAAATAATATGAAGTGTAAAATGCTTTTCTCGAAAAGTTGTCTTTCTACGATATATATAAAAACTTAAATCAATAGCTACATCTCTTTTACAAACTCGCCACAACAAGATTACGCACCTCTAAGAATGATATGACAACAATGGCGGATGTGGGCCGCCATACCCCTGAATGTAAGTACCTACAACGACAGGGGACTATACCACTGATAAGCCTCCGAGAAACGGAGCTTCCCAAACGCTGAACTATGACCCTAAGAGCGAGGATCAACGACTGGTGTACCTCTACCATGCAGATTGAACGCAGCCAAGGAGGTCGATAACAGTACCAAGTATGTGAAATCGAAATATCAGAAATGAAATCATAGTAGTCTATATAAAGCAGGAGACATGTATGATAACCAAACTATAGTTCACGATAATTAAGCAGTCATGTCAAGTCAGGGACTCACGCCCTCAAAGTCATCACTCAAATATAACTATGGGTCTCACGCCCACAACATCAATCATGCCCGTGGAATACCTTCCTCACCGCCACTATGATATAAAAGCACCAAGGAATACACATGAACACCGTGTCCCACATGTGTCATAATAAAACCGCAGACGGTAAGTGCGAAGGCATAGCCGACTACTAAAACCCACGATCGACAAGGTCATAAATCAGATCATGAGATCTGTCTAGACCGCCACATGATCGGTTGGCCACTCGCTCGCAGATCTAATGCGCGCGCTAGTCCCGAACTTCCGCAGCCTCCGTATAGGCCACTCACATAGGCCCGCATGAGGTATTCCCACATCGAGGGTAGCTACTCCTCGCATCGCCCCGACTCGCACCGCATGGCCACATAGACCGCATGACCACAAAGGCCGCACACTAACACGAACTCGTAGTTCGCGCATAGGTCCCCGACCCGCATGAGGTATTCTCAATCACGGTCCTGCATCGCGAGTCTACCCCAGACGGAGGCTTAACCCCGGGATCAAGTCAAGGTGAGTGATATAATACTAACATAACAGCTTATCGTTAAACAACATAAGCACAATCAAGGGAAACCCCCTTACACAATATTACAAGACACTAACACACGTAGCATCCTAACATGTTTATTTATCAAACCAACAAGAAAGTATTACAAGGCTATCACAAACCAACATAGTCAAGTTATTCACACAAGGTACTTTCTATTCTATGTCAATAAGTTCGGGCTTTCAAACCCCCAAGTACTACGTATGTTAATTCTTTAAATGATCTGTTTCTTTCACAAAAGTCACACAATACCCGTAGTATAAAAATAGAGTGACTATCTTTTTAAGTAAACCAAAACACTTCCCTTTGTAAAATCAAGTAACAACATTATTTTCCAAACGTTCAAGTTTGCCTAATTTCAAATGCTCAAGTTTCTCATTTTCGAAAGGTTTCGTAGTTCATCACCTAATAAATATAATTCTCCTTTAAAACAATTTGAGAAACATATGCCTTATGTGTGAGTAGGTTATTATTGTTCATATCAATCTTATTAATGCAGCCATGATCTAGGAAATGTAATATCATTTTGTCTCATCTTAGCTTCTATGCAGATGGAGGTTTCTACTGGTTTTTATAATACTTAATTAGTCAAAACATTTCCCTTTATTAACGCTGCAGTGGTTTGTTCGATACTTATTCTGATTTCCGAAATCAGTAAAACATTATTCCTTTTTTTAAAAACCAAGTACTCATTACTCACGAATGAGGTTTCACACTTTTTAACAAGATTCATTTTAATTCAATTAAGTCAAGTCTCTTATCTTTTAAGATCAAGTCTCTTAACTTTTAAAATCAATAAACCATTCTTTTTATCTCTCTTAAGTCGTTATACCTAACTTCCCATAAAGCTAGTATAACTCTTAAGCTTTTAAAACCAAGTATTACTCTTCTTTCAAAAGGTTTCTTAATTCTTTGAAATACTTCAAGATTCTTATTATTTAAACTCAAGTCAAAAGACATCTGAGTAAAACCACGTTCATTAACATACGACGCCTACCGTACTATATATATATTCTTTTAAAATATCATGCTCAAGAGGATAGGAAGAATCACATACCTCGCGACGATTTATCGACTATTAGCAAATAGCTCCAAAGCATCAGTAATCCCGCTAGCCTTTTCCACCCTTCTCGAGTAGAATACGCCACTCGCAAAGACTTCAACCTATAACGGTTATACAAGTCTATCAAAGTCTAGACTACTTGTGAGAATAAATCTAGATACAAGATTCTACGGAAAATTCAAGACTTCCCTACCACAAACTTCACAAGTCTCATCAGAATACAAATCCCATGTAAGTACAGCTCAATTCCCTTCTTATATACTTTCCTTGTATATAACTTATACTTAATTCTTATACTTCAACAGTATTTAACTCTAATTACAATAGGGGGACAAGATATTTACCTCGATAAGCCCAAAATTATCCAAGTTTAAATATCGATCCTGAGAAACATTTAGCTCCTACTATGGGCGCTCCAACCCGCTCCAAACAATCCTTAGAAGTTCTACGCAACTTCTACTTAACCCTTCAACCGACTATGAAGATTTTCCTTAGGGTTTCGTTTTGAGAAAAAAAAGGACATAAGGTAGTATTTTCGGGCTCTACGTATAGAGGTAACTTTGGAATACTACAAGGTATAAGGCTAAGGTATTTTGGAATAGTAACAATACTGAGAGTATTTTCTACCAAGGGGGTATTTTACGAGCACAACTAGGCAAGTGGGGTGTGTCTCGCCAACACCACTAGGAGGGGATATCTCTCGGCCAAGGGCCTCTCAAAGGGGAGGGGTTCTCTTTGGGACGAACACTACACTGGGGAGAGGGCTTCAAGACTTGGAAAGTGTTTTGGGATGAAGAAGTCTTCAACAAAAGGGGTATTTATAGGAAACCAATGGCCAAGATCAAGCCAGTGGGCAAGTGGAGGGTGAGGATTTGCCCAAGTGCACCCTATCCCTACTCCACAAATCCCTCACAAACATTGACCCAAGTTTTAGGCCACAAAAATGGGAAGAAAACGTGCACCAATCGGCCACCACAAACTGTCAACTTGAGGGTTACAAGTGTCGCCCTCTCGTTGGTCCAAAATATTTCATCCCTCGGAAAAATCCGAAAAAATTATAAATGACATAGCCGTAATTTTCCCTTCGCAAGTTTTGTAAAACATTTCGTCGAAAAACGATTCTTTTCGGGGGTTGTGCACAATTTCGCCATATGCCTAACTTAAGGATTAAACTTTTGTGCGTACGTCCTCATGTACATACTCTGGAAATACGGGGTATAACATGGGGCTGGCGGCGTCGTAGAATTCGCCATCTGTAGCACCACCTCGTAAAGATCGGGCTGTGCCTCGTGAATCTCTCAGGTTTCACTCGCAACTCCTTCACGCTCGCCTCCCGGGCCTGGTTGCCTGCGTAGAGACATACCGGTAAAAGAATACGCGGAGGAGTCCAACTTATAACACACCTCTAAGGCACGATCTCAGTGGGAAGAATGGAAACTAATCCTAAATATCTCGTAGCCTCTCGATTATAGGTGTGGTGCACAACACGCCGATAATCAAGACTCTACTAGATACGGTCAGAGACACTTTCCGAGGATTAATCGCTCGACACCACTTTTGTCACGACCACCTGCCCGCGATCGTGCCTTACCCCGGGCACCCTAATGATACAACATCAGAGAAAATCAGCGGAAATAAAACTCATAAAAGATAAACAGTGATACTCAAAACAGGCTAACCAAAACGGTCACCTTTCTGCATAAATAAATAATTGAACCTGAACAGTTACATCCTTTACAAACCCTGCCCACAACAGTACTACAGACCTCTAAGAATGTAACAACAACTATGACGGGACAGGGCCCCGCCATACCCCTGAATGTACAAGTACCTACAATGACAGGTGACTATACCAAAAGATAAGCCTCCGGAGAAACGGAGCTTCCAATGCAGAATCGTGATCCTAAGAGCGAGGATCAACAATCGCGTACCTCTACCGCGCATGAACGCACTCGGCGAGGTCAAGACAACAGGTACCAAGTATGTGAAACTAAAAATACTGTAATGAAATCATAACAGTCTATATAAAGAAGGAGACATGTATGATAGCCAAACTACATTACAGAACATATAAGCAGTCATGTCAAGTCAGGGACTCACACCCTCAAAGTCATCACTCAAATATAACCATGGGTCTCACGCCCACAATATCAATCATGCCCGTGGAATTCCTTCCTCACTGCCGGCAGTCTATGATATAACAACACCAAGGAGTACATATGAACACCAGGTCCCACCTGTGTCATAAGAACCGTACGGGGCAAGTACGAAAGCCAACTACCAGATACCTACCGTACCAACAACACTATATAATCAGATCACGGGCGACACGGGGCAAGTACGAAAGCCGACTACCAGATACCACCGGCGCCACGTAGCTGACGGGGGCAAGTACGAAGACCAACTACCAGATACCAAGCCGTAATCACGAGACTTCGCCACAAAACTGAACGGGGCAAGTACGAAGGCTAACTACCAGATACCTCATGCGTCATGCCAATGACGGGGGAAAGTACGAAAACCAACTACCAGATACCAAGCCGTATCAGTAAACCTCATGGAGGGCTAGTCCATGGAACAACAATCCTAATGGAACCATACCTGTGGGCCACCTAACGTGTCAGTAGGTCCAAGGATATAACAAGATAATCGACCCTCCATCGTGAGACGCGGTAGCATAGAAATACAATACTTGCACAACAAAGGCTATCACAAGTAAACATAGGCAAGTTACTCACACTCAAGGTACTTTCATTTTATGCCAAAAATCCGGGTTTTAACCCCAAAGTACTATATAGTTTAACTCTTTAAAAAGATCCATTTCTTTCAAAAAAGTCACATGATAATAACACTCGTAGTATCAAAAATAGAGTAACTATCATTTTAAGTAAACCAAAACAATTTCCATATCTTCCTTTTTAAATGAACCAAGACAACACCATGCCTTCCTTTTAAACAAAATCAAGACAATACCATGCCTTCTTTTTTTTAAACCAAATCAAGACAATACCATGCCATCTTTTTAAACAAAATCAAGACAATACCATTCCTTCTTTTTAAACCAAATCACTTCTCCTTTTTTTTAGTCAAGTAACCATTTTAAATCCAATAATAAAACCATTCTTTTGTTTTCATAAAGTCGTTATAACTAACTTCCCATAAAGCTATTATCACACTTTATGTTTTAAACCAACCAAGGACAACTACTCTCATTTCCGAAATCAAGATAACTTTATTATTTTAAAGACCAAGTACCCATTACTCACGAATGAGGTTTCACAACTTTTTAACACAATTCAAGTTCTTAACATTTCATATCAAGTCACTTAACTTTAGAATCAAGTCAAGGACACAAAAAGGAATCAAACTTCTTTAACACACGTGCGTCTACCGCACTATATATTTCACAAATAGTCATGCTCAAGAGGATAGGAAGAATCACATACCTCGCGACAACTAACCCTTACGACACGTAGCAAAACGCTCCAAGTACTTCAACTTCGTCGGCTACTCCTTAAGCCAAGTAGATTACGCCACATGTTGTACTTCAATCCTAAAATGGTCATAGTACTTCTATCAAACCTTACTTACCATTTAAGACTTATACCAATTAATAGCCCTCTAATTCTACGGAAAATCGGCAAGACTTCCTTGTTTTTACATACTTTTCCACCTTTTTCAAGGCCCGAAAACAATAACCAACATGCCACATTTAAGGCGCAACAATTCAACAACTAAAGAAGGGGATCACACGCCCAAACGGACGTGTTAAACAATCTTCCCCTTAAAACAACAACTTAAAAACCGAAATGGAACAAGTCCATATTCCAAAGTAAAGACAGTCCAATGTAAATACAGTCCAATGTAAATATAGTCCATTAGTCCATTAGTTGGTGTTCTTGGCCAATTTACAATAATCAGACTTTATCCAATTTTTCGGCTAGAATGTCGGAATTACTTCTTTTAATCCTCCAACTTATATTCCAATCTTCATATAAGTTATAGTTACTTTGTTATTACTGTTGACAGGTAATAGATACGTTTTTACCATTTTAATGGCTAACATGCCAATTCTCCATTTCAACAAACATACAAGATCCAAATCTTTCCAAACCTTATTCCACATATCTCATACTCCATAATATACTTCCAACATATATAATATCCAACTTCACAAAGAGGATTAAGATCATTACCTCAAAAAGCCCAAAAATATCCAAAAACTTAAAGTCGCTCCTTAGCAAGTTTAGCTCCAAATATTTACGTTCTGATCCGCTACAAACAACCCTTAGAAGCTCCTAACCAACTTCTCTTCAAGATCCAACTCCAAAAAGTGAAGAACACTTAGGGTTCCATCTTGACAACTTTCGGCCAAGGGGTGATTCAAAGGCTAGGGGTGTGAAATCTTGTCTAACTCTTGGTTCACAATCTTCCTACCACCTTAAGGAAGAACACTTAGAAGTTTAAGAATTATTGGACAAATCTTTGCTCAAGAACAAGAGCTTGGCCGAGAGCACACAAGAGAAAGAAGAAGGATTTTTCAAGTCTTGAAATAACCTAAGTGTGGAAGATTTCATCAACTAGTAGTGCATATATAAGACAACCAAGGGCTAGGATGAAGGCAAGTGTGTGGTTGAGATAGAGACAAGTGTGTGTGGGTCCCTCAAGCCACTTGTCCTACACAAAAATATCTTGCAAGACTTGGCCACTTGTCACATGGATTTCGGCCAAGAGCCACCTAGGGGGTGACACGTGTCGCCCTCCTATTCGTCCAAAATATTTCATCTTCCGAAAATATCCATAATGGCCAAAATCTCGAAAACAAAGTGGGCCCCACAAAACCGTAAATTTCTCCCGTGGGCCCCACGTGACCAATTCCGGAAAATAAAATCCATAATTCTCTAATATTCCAAGAAGTCCGAATACCAAATCTGGGAATCCAATTCCCATTAACGAACCTTTTTCCTTTACAAATTCCGAAAAATTTTCCGTCGGAAAATCAAATCTTTCTTCCTTTCCAATATTTATGTCGTATTCTCGTACATACGTCCTCACATACATACCCTGGAACTACGGGGTATAGCAATCTTCCCCCCTTAGAAATATTCATCCCGAATGTTCCTTCTAAGCCTTCAAACACACATGCGCTGGTATAGTCTTCACTACTATACTTACAAAACCAATTATGCCACACATGGCCATAATATAACATACGTGCAAAACTCAAATCCAAGCCAACGAGGAATCACCTCTAACGTGTATAACAATACTAAAGCTTCCACCCATGATCTAAAAGATACTCTCTTCACATCTTTACTTCACAAAATGATCACTTCCCTTCTCTTTAACACATGTTCACTTCTTCCCTTACTCGTCGTACCCTTCTCGAACACCCGAACGCTTTCTAGTACACGTACCACACTTCCGTCATTGCTTCAGTTTTCAAACTCTTGGGGTTACTACCTCCATCTTGGTTATTACTCTAGCTTCAATTTCCTTTAAGGCCATTCTCGGCCTTCCCGACCCGGTTCTGATCGAACGCGTCTACGAACTCGCACAATGGCTACCTAGACTTGGGCCTTGCACCCTCGTGATCCTATCACAAAGCGGAACCACCTCAAACTGACCCCACCTCAATCCGGGCTGCGGGTTGACCAGCGATCTTGCCTCAACCCGACCCATTTCGTACCAAACTCTGGTTCCCGGTCCGGAACAATCTCACTATACAAGTCATGAAAACCTAGTGGTCTCCTTAGCTTAACTACCCACTTACATGTCACACTACTTATGGACTCATCACACCATTACACTCCACGTACACAATGTACTACGACAAGGATCAACCGAAAAATCTTTTACTCAAGACGGCCTTGCATCTAAGGTCTCCACGTGTAATATTCTAAGGCTCACAATTTCCCTGTCCCCAAACTTACCTTTTCAACTACCCATGTTTTCTAATCACAATTAACACAATGTTATCCGAACATAACACTTAAAATATAATCATCTTATCACACATACTAATCTCAAGAGGGTTAAGGATATACCTGTATCTATCACTTCACTTTCCCTTTGTCGCTCTAATCATACTCCTACCCTGTTGGGCGCATAGCTACAGAAGGCGAGGACCCGCCACTGATCCTGACGGACGAGTCTTTACATCTGCTCTACCTCTGATCGGACAATCCTTCGCAAAATGGCCCTGTCGGCCGCAAGTATAGCAATCTCCCAAACTAGCATGACACTCCCCCTTATGGATTTTACTACAACGACCACACTGAGGTAAGGGTGGCCTTATCCGCCAAAGACTTACTCCTCCAAAACTCAAGCCTCGAGCTCGACCGCCTCAATACCGGACGCCCGGGCGCCGTGGCGGGCCACTCAGACAAAGCGAGGCGCATAACTAGCTCGCCGTTGGCGGTCCGCCGAAAGTTACCAAAGGACCTGCGCCTTGCCCTCTTATGCGATCTCGGTCCCTACGCCGGCCTCTACGCTCTCAATCCTCGGCATAAGCTCAGATACGGCAATGTCCATGCCCTACCAAGAGCTACTCCCGTGCAACCCTCTGCTAAATAATCATCAAGTCCTGTGACATATCGGTGCACTCTATCCTCCATGTTTGCCACTAAAGCGGGGACGTACCGAGCTAATGAGTCAAACTCTACATTGTACTCCCGAACTGTCCGCCCGTTCTGCCTCAACATCAAAAATCTATCGGCCCGAGCCCTCCTCATCTGCGGAGGCAAGAAATGGCTAAGAAACGCTTTTGAGAACTCGTCCCAAACATCTGGAAGCACATGCTCCCCCCGAGATAGTTCCCATGAATCAAACCAGTCGACTACAATATCATGCAGCCGATGTGAACCTAATACTACCGACTCTGTATCCGAGGCCTTGATTACTCTCATGATCCGCTGCAACTGTCGGATAAACTCCTGAGGATCATCCTCAGCTCTCGATCCATAGAACTCTGGTGGACTGCAACTCAAGAAGTCCCGAAGTCTCCAACTATCGGCTTTGGGGTGCACTACCGGTACCACCGGCTCCCGTCTGTCCTCGTGCCTTGCTACAATCCTAGCTAGTAACAGGGTCATCTCTTTGTAATCCATATCCTCGACTCCTGGTCATGGAACTGGAGGCTCAGATATCCTGGCCTCGTGAGCTACCGCCGCCGCTCAACATCACTGGCAAGGGCCGTAGAATTCGCCGTCGTAGCACCACCTCGTGTAAAGATTGGGCCTGTGCTCCTCAGAACCTCTCGTGCTCTACTCGCAACTCCTTCACTGCTCGCCCTGTTGGGCCTCGGTTGCTTAGAGACATAGCCGTAAAAGAATACGCCGGAGGAGTCCAACTTATAACACAACTCTAAGGCACGATCTCAGAGTGAGAAGAATGAAAACCAATCCTAAATATCATGTAGCCTCTTGATTATAGGTGGTGCACAACACGCCGATAATCAAGACTCTACTAGATACGGTGCAGAGACAATTTCCGGGATTAATCGATCGATACCACTTTTGTCACGATCCGACCTCGGGCCCGCGACTGGTGCCTTACCCCGGGCACCCTAGTGATACAACATCAGAGAAAATCATCGGAAATAAAATTCATAAAAGATAAACAGTGATACTCAAACAAAGCAACTAAAACGGTCACCTTTCTCGCATAAATAAATAATTGAATCAACAGCTACATCCTTTACAAACCCCGCCACAACAAAGACTACTGCACTCTAAGAATGTAACAACAACTATGACGGGACAGGGCCCCGCCATACCCCTGAATGTACAAGTACCTACAATGATAGGGGACTATACCAAAAGATAAGCCTCCGGAGAAACGGAGCTTCCCAAATGCAGAATTGTGATCCTAAGAGCGAGGATCAACAATCGCGATTTCTACCGCAGATTGAACGCAGCCTCGGGCGAGGTCGACAACAGTACCAAGTGTGAAATCGAAATATCAGAATGAAATCATAACACTATATAAAGCAGAGACATGTATGATAGCCAAACTACAAGATACAACATATAAGCAAATATCAAGTCGTGACTCACGCCTCAAAGTCATCACTCAAATATAACCATGGGTCTCACGCCCACAATATCAATCATGTTCATGAATTCTTCCTCACCGCCTAAGTCTATGATAAAACAACACCAAGGAGTACATATGAACACCGTGTCCCACCGTGTCATAAGAACCAGACGCGCAAGTAACGAAGCCAACTACCGATACCTACCGTACTAACAACACTATATAATCAGATCACGGTCGACACGGGGCAAGTACGAAGGCCGACTACCAGATACCACCTGTGCCACGTAGCTGACGGGGGCAAGTACGAAAACCAACTACCAGATACCAAGCCGTAATCACGAGACTTCGCCACAAAACTGAACGAGGCAAGTACGAAGGCTAACTACCAGATACCTCCTGCGTCACGCCAATGACGGGGGCAAGTACGAAAACCAACTACCAGATACCAAGTCGTGACAAGAAACCTCACTGAGGGCTAGTCCATGGAACAACAATCCTAATGGAACCATACCCGCCACCCAACGTGTCAAGAGTCCAAGGATATAACAAGATAACCGAATTTATCGAGACGCCAGAGCATAGAAATTGTTATACCCGTATTTCCGCAGTATGCACGTGTATGCGTGCAAAAGTTTAAGCCTTAAAGTAGGCATAGGGACGAAAATTTGTGCTCAACCCACGAAACGAATAGTTTTCCGACGAAACGTTTTCCAAAACTTGCGTAGGGAAAATTACGGCTATGTCATTTATATATTTTTTGCGGATTTTTCCGAGAGATGAAATATTTTGGACCAACGAGAGGGTGACACTTGTCACCCTCAAGTGGACGGCAAAGAGGGCACGGTTGGCACGATTTTAAGGCTTAAACCAAGGGTCAATGTTTGTGAGTGATTTGTGGAGTAGGGATAGGGTGCACTTGTGCAAATCCACACCCTCCACTTGCCCTCCACTTGCCTTCATCTTGGCCCTTGAAAGCCCTATAAATACCCCCCTTGAGTTGAAGACTTCTTCATCCACAAATCATCTTCCAAGTCTCCAAACTTTCCCCCCTTTGAGAGAAGATCTCGTCCAAAGCCTTCCCCCCCATCTTGTGTAGAGCTTAGCCGAAACACCCCTTCTCCCCCCCCCCCCCCTTTCCTAGTAGTCTCGGCAAAGGCCCTCCCCCCTTGGTAGAAAATACTCTCCAAGTATTGTTACTATCCCCAAAAATACCTTAGCCAATCCCTTATAGTATTTCCAAAGTTACCTCTATACGTAGAGTCCGGAAATACTACCTTATATTCCTTTAGTCACTAAACAAAACCCTAAGAGAAACTTCATAGTTGGTTGAAGTAGAAAGTAGAAGTTGGTAGAAACTTCTAAGGGTTTCTTGAGCGGATCGAGCTTTCAGACAGAGCTAAACTCGTCAGATCGACTTATATCTTGGATAATTTTGGGCTTATCGAGGTAAGTAATAATCTTATCCTTCTATCGTAATTAGAGATTGCATACTGTAGAAGTATAGAAATAAGTATAAAATACATAGAAGGATATTACAGAAGAGAATTGAAATGTAATTACATCGGAAGTATATTAAAGAAGTTTGAACTGTACTTACATAAGACTGTATTTACAGTAGACTTGTATAGTTTACCGGGTAGGGAAGTGCTGCCCGATTTTCCGTAGAATAGAGAACCCTCTGATTAGATTATCCTACAGAGTAGTCTAGACGTTGATAGACGTATTTGACTATTATAGGTTGATACTCTGCGCGCGACATATTCGACTTGGCAGGTGGATTTCGCCGAGAAGGTATGTGAGTCTTCCTATCCTCTTGAGCATGATATTTTAAAGTATATATATAGTACGGTAGACGTACGTGTGTTAACTGAACGTGGTTTTACTTGACGTCTTTTGACTTGAGTCTAAATAACAAGAATCTTGAAGTATTTCAAAAGAATTATGAATCATTTTTGAAAGAAGAGTAATACTTGGTTTTTAAACAAAAGCTTAAGAGTTATACTAGCTTTATGGGAAGTTAGGTATAACAACTTAAGAAAGATAAAAGGAACGGTTTACTTATGTGTTTATAAAAGACTTGTATTGATTTCCGAAAGTACAAATGAGATGGTTTGTTGAGTAGACATATTGTGATGCTATGTGTGTTAGTATCTTGTAAACGTTTGTGTAAAGAGGTTATTCTTATTTGTGCTTATGTTGTTGAACGATAAGCCGTTATGCTAGTATTACATCACTCACCTCGACATGATATACGGGGTTGTCGCCCTCCGATGCGGGTATACCTCGTGCACTGGGACTATGATTCGAGAATACCTCACACGTCCGGGACCTACGCGAGCTACGAGAGTTCCAGGTTAGTGAGCGGTCCATGTGGCCATGCGGTCTATATGGCCATGCGGACTACGAGTCCAAGACGATGCCGATGAGTAGCTACCCTCGATGAGGGGACTACCTCATGCGGGCCTAGGTGGCCTACGCGACTACGGAGTCCGTGATTAGGCACGATAATGATACTATGGGCGATTGGCCTTGCTTCGATCATTCACACTAGAAAAGACACATCGCTAATTGTTGTTACTTTTGTTTGTGATGTGGCACTATGCGCGTTACATTGGTTATTTCATACATATTTGTAAGATTGGCTTTAAAATGATATGATTTCATTTAAGTACTTTACGCTTCACATACTTGGTACTGTTATCGACCTCCTTCGGGCCGCTCATGCCGCAGTGGGAAAGCAGGTGCGAGATCCGCATCCTTAGGATCTTTTGCTTTGGTGTCAGGAGCTCCATCTTCTCCGTAGGCTCGACTTTTGGTATGGTTCTCCCTGATGTTGTAGATATATGTACATTCAGGGTATGGCGGGGCCCTGTCCCGCCATAGTTGTTTACTTCCTTAGAGGTCTGTAGTCCTATTGTACAGTTGGGATGTAACTTCCAGATTTTGGTTTATATATATATGCCGAAAGACGATTTTTCTCAGATAAACTGTGTCTCAATTTATATTGTTTCATGTCTTGTTTTTATATTCCGCTGATTTTCTCTGATGTATGACTACTGGTGCCCTGTAAGGCACGAACATCGCCCCTAACGTCGTGACAAAAGTGGTATCGAGCGCTTAATCCTGAAAGTGTCTACAAACCGTATCCAAGAGTCTTGATTATCGGTGTTGTACACCACACCAATAATCGTGAGGCTATAGGATATTTAGGATTGGTTTCCATTATTCTCACTCGAGATCGTGCCTGAGTTGTGTTATAAGTCGGACCCTCTAACGTATTTCCTTTAACAGCTTATGCCTCCACGTAAGGCAACCCGCCCGTATGGCAAGGCAGCCGAGGAGCCGCTAGTAGGACACCGAGTCACGAGGGCTCGTGCCCGCCTATACCCGAGACGGCGAGTTCCACGACGCCGCCTCAGCAGGTTTGGGCCGCAGCAGATGGTCGATGAGACCCCAAGACTGCACCTCCATCCACACCGGAGCATGAGACGGTTATAGAGAGATGGCCCGCCATCGCCGTGATCGCGGGCCGCATACGAGGATAGGCCGACGCAGCAGCCCACTTCCAGAAGACTGCGGTTCACCCGAGATCGGATAGTTTGAGGCCACGAGATTTTCTGAGTCAGAGCCCGCCGCAGTTCTACGGTCGAGGCTCGAGGATGATCCGCAGGAGTTCATCCGCCGGGCCACAGAGGATCATGCGAGTGATCAAGGCTTCGAGACCGAGTCCGTGATCTTCTGTTCACATAGGTCGCGTGATACCGCACTCGATTTGTTTGATTCGCGAGTTATCCCGGAGAGCACGCGCCCCAGCCTACTGGGATGAGTTCTCTGAGGCTTTTCTCACTCACTTCTTCCCTCCGCAGATGGCGAGGGCACGGCCGACAAATTTTTGTCACGAGACAGCAGGCGCACGCCAGGAGTACAACGCTGAGTTCGATTCGTTGGCTCGATATGTCCCTCGCTGGTAGCAGATATGGAGGATGGTACACCGCTATGTCACCGGCTAGATGATTATATGTCCGAAGTCTTGCGTGTGGCTCTTCACCCGTGCATGGACATTACTCGTATGCAGCTCACGCACTGGATGTGAGGCGTAGAGGTCGACGGTTGACAGATGCCAGCAGAAGGCCAGGACGGTAGGGTCTTTTGGTAGCTATCGGGGTGGACGGCCTCAGCAGCAGTCTAGATTTGTGCCACATCCAGCTCAGAGCACTCCTACACCGTCCTCCGGACACCAGGTATTCGAGGCGCACTGCGCCCCGTGATTTCGACGCCCGTGGTAGCAGAGGTGCTAACCGACGACCACCCCCGCCTCGGTGGCCGATGCAGATCCCATTACGGAATTGTGGTACCGCTCTGGAGTTTGTTTCGCCGCGCCGCAGGTCACTTTGCAGAGCTGTCACCTGGCGGCGCAGGGTGCGGGTCACCTACGTGGTCTTTCGCCGGTCTTCTTCATCTCCTACAGCTTACTCGCCCGGGCGGCGTGGTACTACGGGCCAGCAGGTCGCGAAGAGGTCGTGGCGCGTCCAGCTTCTAGCGGTCCTCGAACCGCATATATGCCTTGTCCACCGGCAGACCGTGAGGCTCACCGATGTCGCCACGTACTTTATCGGGCCATGTTGTGACGTGTATGCCTTGATAGATCCGGTTCTACTGGCCCCATATATCTCCTCGCTGCTAGTAGGATAGGATAGAGCTCGAGTCCATAGACCTTTCGAGGTAGCTACACCAGCCGGGTGATTCGGTAGCTCTGGCGGTATATAGGGCTTGTCCGGACCATATGCAATGTCCGACCCTTGCCGACTTGGTAGAGTTGGATATGACCGATTTCGATGTGATCATGGGTATGGATTGGCTAGCTTCTGCTACGCCAATGTAGATCGCAGGAGAGAGAGTGGTACGGTTCCGCTCGGCGAGCCATTGTTGAGAGGAGGCACATCAGACGCCGGTGGTAGGTTTATTTCCTACCTCAAGGCTAGGAAGATGGTGCAGAAGGGGTATATCTACCATCTCATTCGGGTGTTTGATACTGAGGCTGCAGTACCAGATTTTCACGGGCCTCGTAGTCGAGAGTTCCCGGGACGTGTTTCAGCATGACCTCGTATCCTCATGAGAGGAGATAGAGTTTTGTATCGATGTCTTGCCGACACTCGCCCTATTTCCATTACGCCATACGTAACGGCACCCGCCGAGTTGAGAGAGTCAAGGACCACCGAGAGATTTGTGGAGAAAGGCTTCATAAGGCCTAGTGTTTCTCCCCGGGAGCGCCAGATTGTTCATGGCAAGAAGGACGGACGCCGCGCACGTGTGTTGATTACGGGAAGTCGAGCAAGGTGACCATTAAGAACGTATACCCTTCCCGTGATTGATGATTTGTTCTACCAGTTGCAGGGCTCGAGATTTTTATCAAAGATTTATCTGCGATCGTTCTATCATCAGTTGCGTGTTAGAGAGACTGATGTCCCTAGATCGCATTCGGACCCAGACGCATTATGAGTTCGTGGTCATGTCTTTGTTGACCAATGCTCCGCGGTATTCATGGATTTGATGAACCGAGTGTTCGCCATTTTGGACACGCTTGTGATAGTGTTCATTGATGACATCTTGGTTTATTCTCGCCAGAGCGAGTACGCGAGCATTTGGCGACTGGCCGAGAGTTCTCCAGACCAGCGCTATACGCCAAGTTTTCCAAATGTGAGTTTTGGTTGGCTTCGTGGCTTTTTCGGGCATATTATCGGGACGATGGTATTCGGGTGGATACGCCAAGATCGAGGCGCAAGAGTTGGCTTAGACCTACTACTCCGGCAGGTGCGCGCAGCTTTCTGGCCTTGCAGTTACTATCGGCGTTCGTAGAGAAGTTTGCTTCTATCTCGCACCATTGACTAGGCCGACTGTGGCGCGCTAAGTTTCATGGGATCGATGCCAGGAGCGTGGTTTCCGCCATCGGGAGATCGACGACCGCCTCGTTTCTTACTCTTCCGAGGTCCACGGTTATGTAGTGTATTGTGACGCGTCAAAGCGCCGCTCGGATGTGTTGATGCACTGGTAAAGTTATAGCGCACGCATCCCCACAGCCTTAAGCATGAGGAACTACCCCACCCATGATTTGAGTCGCAATGGTGATTCACGCCAAGATCTCGAGGCACTATTTGTATGGGTTCATGTGGATATTTATACGCACCACAAGAGCCTCCAAAGATATCTTCACCAGAGGAGCCGAACTTACGATGCAGACGGTGGTTAGAGTTACTCAAGGATTATGATATTGATATCCCGTACCACCCGGGAAGGCCATGTTTGGCGGATGCTCTACCGTAGGTCGACGGGGAGTCTATCGATGCGCAACAGAGAAGAGGGCATGGTCCGCGAGTTACATCACTAGCGAGCCTTGAGTCCGATTGATTGATTCTGATAGCGCTGGGTTCGAGTTCGAGAGGTTGCCGAGTCTTCCATCGCCGGCGAGGTGAAGAGGCAACAGCTGAGGATCCGCTGACGCGTATCGCGGATACGCTCTCGTGAGGAAGCGGTCTCGAGGTAGCACCGATGGGGTGCTAAGGTTTGAGGGCAGGTTGTGTGTTCCAGCTATTGCAGACTTCGCAGCAGGTTCTGGGAAGCACAACAAGGCTACTCTATCCATCCGGGTCGACCAAGATGTACCACGACCTCGATCTGTGTATTGGTGGGATGGCTTGAAGAGGACGCCAGAGTTTGTAGCTCAGAGGCTTGTTGTCGCAGTGAATGTAGAGCACCGAGGCCTGGTGGTTTGTTACAGACGATAGAGATCCCGACCTGGAAGTGGGAGGTGATAAACATGGACTTTATCACAGGGTTACCTCGCACTCCTAGGAAACATGATTCTATTTTGGTTATCGTCGACAGTCGATTTAAATCAGCCCACTTTCTTCCCGTCAGATGACTTTTTCTACCGAGGATTATGCGGACTTTACATCCGAGATCGCCGATCGCATGGAGTCCCTATTTCTATCATATCGCATGCAGGAGCCCGCCACGCTAACTTCTCGAGGTCTTTCCGTATGGTCTAGGACGCAGTGAGCTCGAGCATCGCATTCCATCCTCGCAGACGGACAAAGTGAGCGCACTATCCGCACTCTTGAGGATATGACGCGAGCCCGTGTTATTGATTTCGTGGTACCGGGAGGATCATTTGCCTCTAGTTGAGTTTCGTGATAATAATAGCTACCACCCAAAGATTCGACGGCGCCTTATGAGGCCTTGTATGGGAGGAAGTGCAGATCGCCGATAGGCTGGTTTGACGTGGGCGAGGTGCAGTTAGTGGGACCAGACTTGGTGCAGAAGGCTGTGGATAAGGTGAAGCTTATCCAGAGCGGCATCGACACCAGAGTCGATGGTCATACGCAGATCATCGCCGCTGGCATCTAGAGTTTGAGGTTGATGATTGAGTTTTCTCGAAGGTGTCACCCACGGGTGTGATGAGATTCGGAAGAGGAAACTCACCAAGGTACATCGGGCGTGTCGATTGCTCGCAGGTAGGCAAGGTTGCCTATGAGTTGGATCCGTCCGATCTGAGGCGCGCATCCGCTTTTCATTTTTCTATGCCGGCGAGATGTATCGGATCCATCTGTGGTTCACCCGATTGACGATGTCCAGTGACCGAGGGGTTATCGTATGAGAGATTCCCATAGTGATAATCGATCGTCGTTAGGCGCTCATGACCAAGGACGCGCTCACAAAGTCTTGTGGCGAACGAGCTCGGGAAGGAGATGACGTGGGAAGTCGGCGAGGACATGAGGCGTATATCCTCACCTATTCCCACACCTCCGTGTAACTCACTTTCCTACTTGTAAATTTTCATTGTCATATTTGCTTAAGTGTTTTATCGTGGCCATGTGTGGCATTTGCAATCGCTTAAGTTATGAGAACCTTATCGTTATCTGCTTGGGAAGGAACATTCGATGAATGTTTCTAAGGAGGAGAATGTTATACCCGTATTTCGGGAGTATGACGTAAGTGGCGCACGCACAAAAGTTTAAGCCTTAAAGTAGGCATAGGGACGAAAATTTGTGCTCAACCCACGAAACGAATAGTTTTCCGACGAAACGTTTTCCAAAACTTGCGTAGGGAAAATTACGGCTATGTCATTTAAATTTTTTGCGGATTTTTCCGAGAGATGGAATATTTTGGACCAACGAGAGGGTGACACTTGTCACCTCAGTGACGCAACAAAGAGGCACGGTTGGCACGATTTTAAGGCCTAAACCAAGCGGTCAATGTTTGTGAGTGATTTGTGGAGTAGGGATAGGGTGCACTTGTGCAAATCCACACCCTCCACTTGCCCTCCACTTGCCTTCATCTTGGCCCTTGAAAGCCCTATAAATACCCTCCTTAAGTTGAAGACTTTTTCATCCACAAATCATCTTCCAAGTCTCCAAACTTTCCCCCCTTTGAGAGAAGCTCTCGCCCAAAGCCTCCCCTCTTGTGTAGAGCTTAGTCGAACACCCCTTCTTCCCCTTTCCTAGTAGTCTCGCAAAGGCCCTCCCTTGGTAGAAAATACTCTCCAAGTATTACATTATCCCCAAAAATACCTTAGCCAATCCCTTATAGTATTTCCAAAGTTACCTCTATACGTAGAGTCCGGAAATACTACCTTATATTCCTTTAGTCACTAAACGAAACCCTAAGAGAAACTTCATAGTTGGTTGAAGTATAAAGTAGAAGTTGGTAGAAACTTCTAAGGGTTTCTTGGAGCGGATTGGAGCGTTCAGATTAGGAGCTAAACCTTGCTCAGGATCGACTTATATCTTGGATAATTTTGGGCTTATCGAGGTAAGTAATAATCTTATCCTTCTATCGTAATTAGAGATTGCATACTGTAGAAGTATAGAAATAAGTATAAAATACATAGAAGGGTATTACAAAAGAGAATTGAACTGTAATTACATCGGAAGTATATTAAAGAAGTTTGAACTGTACTTACATAAGACTGTATTTACAGTAGACTTGTATAGTTTACCGGGTAGGGAAGTGCTGCCCGATTTTCCGTAGAATAGAGAACCCTCTGCTTAGATTATCCTACAGAGTAGTCTAGACGTTGATAGACGTATTTGACTATTATAGGTTGATACTCTGCGCGCGACATATTCGACTTGGCAGGTGGATTTCGCCGAGAAGGTATGTGATTTTTCCTATCCTCTTGAGCATGATATTTTAAAGTATATATATAGTACGGTAGACGTACGTGTGTTAACTGAACGTGGTTTTACTTGACGTCTTTTGACTTGAGTCTAAATAACAAGAATCTTGAAGTATTTCAAAAGAATTATGAATCATTTTTGAAAGAAGAGTAATACTTGGTTTTTAAACAAAAGCTTAAGAGTTATACTAGCTTTATGGGAAGTTAGGTATAACAACTTAAGAAAGATAAAATGAACGGTTTACTTATGTGTTTATAAAAGACTTGTATTGATTTCTGGAAAGTACAGTGAGATGGTTTGTTGAGTAGACATATTGTGATGCTATGTGTGTTAGTATCTTGTAAACGTTTGTGTAAAGAGTTTATTCTTATTTGCGCTTATGTTGTTGAATGATAAGCCGTTATGCTAGTATTACATCACTCACCTCTTGACATGATATACCGGGGGTTAAGCTGCCCTCCGACGGGTATACCTCGCGCTTCAGACTATGATTCGAGAATACCTCATGCGGGTCCAGGGGACCTATGCGGAGCTACGAGAGTTCCAGGTTAGTGTGCGGTCCATGTGGCCATGCGGTCTATATGGCCATGCGGACTACGAGTCCAGGACGATGCCGATGAGTAGCTACCCTAGATGCGGGGACTACCTCACGCGCCTAGGTGGCCTATGCGACTCACGGAGTCCGTGATTAGGCATGCATAATGATACTATGGGCGATTGGCCTTGCTTCGATCATTCGCAGCTAGAAAAGACACATGCTTTAATTGTTACTCTTGTTTGTGATGTGGCACTATGTGCTTACATTGGTTATTTCATACATATTTGTAAAATTGGCTTTAAAATGATATGATTTTATTTAAGTACTTTACGCTTCACATACTTGGTACTGTTGTATCGACCTCCTTGAGGCTGCGTCATGCCGCAGGTAAGGAAAGCAGTGCTAGATCCGCATCCTTAGGATCTTTTGCTTTGGTGTCGAGCTCCATCTTCTCCGGGGCTCGACTTTTGGTATGGTTCTCCCTGATGTTGTAGATATATGTACATTCAGGGTATGGCGGGGCCCTGTCCCGCCATAGTTGTTTACTTCCTTAGAGGTCTGTAGTCCTATTGTACAGTTGGGATGTATCTGCCAGATTTTGGTTTATATATATATGCCGAAAGGCGACTTTTCTCAGATAAACTGTGTGTCAATTTACATTGTTTCATGTCTTGTTTTTATATTCCGCTGATTTTCTCTGATGTATGACTACTTGGGTGCCCGGGTAAGGCACCAGTCACTGGCCCCGGAACGGGTCGTGACAGAAATACAATACTTGCACAACAAAGGCTATCACAAGTAAACATAGGCAAGTTACTCACACTCAAGGTTCTTTCATTTTATGCCAAAAATCCGGGTTTTAACCCCAAAGTACTACATACTTTAACTCTTTAAAAAGATCCATTTCTTTCAAAAAAGTCACATGATACTAACACTCGTAGTATCAAAAATAGAGTAACTATCATTTTAAGTAAATCAAAACAATTTCCATATCTTCCTTTTTAAATGAACCAAGACAACACCATGCCTTCCTTTTAAACAAAATCAAGACAATATCATGCCTTCTTTTTTTTAAACCAAATCAAGACAATACCATGCCTTCTTTTTAAACCAAATCACTTCTCCTTTTTTTTAGTCAAGTAACTATTTTAAATCCAATAATAAAACCATTCTTTTGTTTTCATAAAGTCGTTATAACTAACTTCCCATAAAGCTATTATAACACTTTATGTTTTAAACCAACCAAGGACAACTACTCTCATTTCCGAAATCAAGATAACTTTATTATTTTAAAGACCAAGTACCCATTACTCACGAATGAGGTTTCACAACTTTTTAACACAATTCAAGTTCTTAACATTTCATATCAAGTCACTTAACTTTAGAATCAAGTCAAGGACACAAAAAGGAATCAAACTTCTTAACACACGCAAGGCCTACCGCACTATATATTTCACAAATAGTCATGCTCAAGAGGATAGGAAGAATCACATACCTCGCGACAACTAACCCTTACGACACGTAGCAAAACGCTCCAAGTACTTCAACTTCGTCGACTACTCCTTAAGACAAGTAGATTACGCCACATGTTGTACTTCAATCCTAAAATGGTCATAGTACTTCTATCAAACCTTACTTACCATTTAAGACTTATACCAATTAATAGCCCTCTAATTCTACGGAAAATCGGGCAGCACTTCCCTTGTTTTTACATACTTTTCCACCTTTTTCAAGGCCCGAAAACAATAACCAACATGCCACATTTAAGGCGCAATAATTCAACAACTAAAGAAGGGTATCACACGCCCAAACAGACGTGTTAAACAATCTTCCCCTTAAAACAACAACTTAAAAACCGAAATGGAACAAGTCCATAGTCCAAAGTAAAGACAGTCCAATGTAAATACAGTTCAATGTAAATATAGTCCATTAGTCCATTAGTCCATTAGTTGGTGTTCTTGGCCAATTTACAATAATCAGACTTTATCCAATTTTTCGGCTAGAATGCCGGAATTACTTCTTTTAATCCTCCAACTTATATTCCAATCTTCATATAAGTTATAGTTACTTTGTTATTACTGTTGACAGGTAATAGATACGTTTTTACCATTTTAATGGCTAACATGCCAATTCTCCATTTCAACAAACTTACAAGATCCAAATCTTTCCAAACCTTATTCCACATATCTCATACTCCATAATATACTTCCAACATATATAATATCCAACTTCACAAAGAGGATTAAGATCATTACCTCAAAAAGCCCAAAAATATCCAAAAACTTAAAGTCGCTCCTTAGCAAGTTTAGCTCCAAATATTTACGTTCCGATCTGCTACAAAAAACCCTTAGAAGCTCCTAACCAACTTCTCTTCAAGATCCAACTCCAAAAAGTGAAGAACACTTAGGGTTCCATCTTGACAACTTTCGGCCAAGGGGTGATTCAAAGGCTAGGGGTGTGAAATCTTGTCTAACTCTTGGTTCACAATCTTCCTAACACCTTAAGGAAGAACACTTAGAAGTTTAAGAATTATTGGACAAATCTTTGCTCAAGAACAAGAGCTTGGCCGAGAGCACACAAGAGAAAGAAGGAGGATTTTTCAAGTCTTGAAATAACCTAAGTGTGGAAGATTTCATCAACTAGTAGTGCATATATAAGACAACCAAGGGCTAGGATGAAGGCAAGTGTGTGGTTGAGATAGAGACAAGTGTGTGTGGGTCCCTCAAGCCACTTGTCCTACACAAAAATATCTTGCAAGACTTGGCCACTTGTCTTGGCCACTTGTCACATGGATTTCGGCCAAGAGCCACCTAGGGGGGTGACACGTGTCGCCCTACTATTCGTCCAAAATATTTCATCTCCCGAAAATATCCATAATGGCCAAAATCTCGAAAACAAAGTAGGCCCTACAAAACAGTAAATTTCTCCCGTGGGCCCCACGTGACCAATTTCAGAAAATAAAATCCATAATTCTCTAATATTCCAAGAAGTCCGAATACCAAATCTGGGAATCCAATTCCCATTAACGAACCTTTTTCCTTTACAAATTCCGGAAAAATTTCCGTCGGAAAATCAAATCTTTCTTCCTTTCCAATCTTTATGTCGTATTCTCGTACATACGTCCTCACATACATACCCTGGAACTACGGAGTGTAACATATGTGGAACTTTCTTATCTCTTGAGCATGAATAGTTGTAGACGTACGAGATTTTGACAATCTAGTCCATTTGATATCCTTGGCTTATTTAAGAATGTCCAAGTTGGTTGAGTTAGGGAATTAACTCATTGTTTAAAAATATTAAGGATATCTTGGTTTCTAAAAGTTAAGGGACTTGAAGTATTTTTAAAAGTATTATGATACTTGTTTCATTTTAAAAGTATAAGTCCCTTGGATATAAGGAAGAATGAAAGTGTCTAAAGCATAAAACTAGTATAACGGCTTTATGGGAAGTTGGTTATAATAGCTTTATGGAAAGTTAATAAGAGTGGTTTACTCTAAGCAATTTAAGTATGATAAATGACTTGAAATAATGAAAGGCAAATTGATTTAAAGGCATCAATTGCTTAAGGTTTTAAAAGAAAGAAGTCACTTGATTTAGAAGCCTATAAAGGTATTATTGTGACTTGTCTTGAAAAGTAGTTATGACTTGACACTACGGTTATTAGTATCTTGGAAGTTTTATGTGAAAATGAGTCATTTTAAAAGAGTAGAAGTACGTAGTACTTTGGGTTAAATTCCCGGATTTTTATAATGACATGTTAGTGCCTTAATTAAACTAAAATGAGAGTTTGCTTATGTTATGTAGGATAAGCCGGTAGTGCTTATGTTATGATATGGTAAGCCGGTAGCGCTTATGTTATGTATGGTAAGCCGGTAGTGCTTATGTTATGTATGATAGCCGGTTGTGCTAGTTTATGTTATTCTTACGGGGTAAAAGCCCCGGGTTACTACTAATTCCATGGATTTGCTACCCATGATGCGAGTGCGGCGTTTGTACTCATTGCGGGCCCATCGGGCCCAAGCGGGTGAAATAGTCATGTGCGGGTGAAATATTCCTATGCGAGGAATACCTCATGCGGGTCCACACGACCTATGCGGGCGGATACAAATTTATGCGAGGTTACCTCATTCATGGGTCCACAGACTCACGCGGTGAAATAGTCCCAGAGTAGGATTGTAATGATACTTGGCGGCCCTACCTTGATCACGAGCCTCCTATTTTTACGCAAAGAAAGTATACTCTTGTTTACTCATTGTTAGTAAGGCACGGTGCTCGTTATTTGAGTTATCATACATGTCTCCAGCTTTATTTTAGACTTATGATTTCACTACAGTACTTTCAGTTTCACATATTTGGTACATGTTGTACTGACCTCCTTCGGGGGGCTGCGTTCATGTCGCAGGTAGAGTATACAGGTTGTTGATCATCACTCTTAGGATCACTGTTGAGAAGCTCCTTTACTTCGGAGGCTTATCCCTGGTATTGTCGGTTGTTGTACATTCAGGGGTATGGCGGGGCCCTGTCCCGCCACAGTTGTTATTCGTAGAGGTCTGTAGTCACATTTGTGGAGTGGGTTTGTAAGAACAGAGATGTATTGTTTTAATTTTGTATTATGTATATGTTACGGAAGGTGGCCTTATTGGCTAGCCTGTTGATGTCTATTGTCTAAGTATGATTTTTATTTTATGAGTTGTGTATGTTCCGCTGCTATTCTCTGATGTATAACTGAAAGGGGTGCCTGTGTAGGGCACGATGCCATGCCCGGTCGGGTCGTGACAATCATGTTAACTCTGTAATCTCCTTTTTAGAGCTTCACTTTCCAGTTCACAAAGCTACTTTGGTCTATTGCGGCAATGTTAGTGTTGTATACCTCTCTGAAAATCCGGTTAAACAT
Organism: Przewalskia tangutica; assembly: GCA_029844215.1. Classification (NCBI taxonomy): domain Eukaryota; kingdom Viridiplantae; phylum Streptophyta; class Magnoliopsida; order Solanales; family Solanaceae; genus Przewalskia; species Przewalskia tangutica. Next base: position 82,934 of record JAQGDG010000157.1, read on the forward strand.
CAGCGTACTAAACATATTGAGATGCATATACATTTTGTTCGTGAAAAGGTAGCTCGTGGACAAGTACGCGTCCTGCATGTCCCTTCCAGGTATCAAATTGCAGACATATTTACAAAGAGTCTTCCATTGGTTTTATTTGAAAATTTTAGGGACAGTCTCAGCGTACGAAGACCGCCTGCTATGACTGCGGGAGTGTGATAAATAGTAGCAGTCCGTGATATACATAACTTGTATATCACGATTTGATGTATATTAGGTAACATATGTTTTGTATTAAATTAGAATTGTACACTTACCATAATTTTGGTGTAGTAATCAATTTTATTGAGTTGTCAGCCTTAAAACATTACTTTGGTGACTTATAATATTCTTTTAAAACTCAAAGACCTAAATTAAAGATGAAATATGAATAATGTGCCTTCAGATACATTTTTTTAAACAAAAAAGTGCCTCTTGTACAACTCAGTTCCTAAGAAAATAAGTTTGGAGGAATGACCAAGGATCGAGCTCCTCAAGCGGCATTATGGGAGTAATCTCTCAATTTTTGAGGGAGGCTTTTTGTGCGCGGTGGACACTGGTCTAGCTTTTGAAATCAACTAAGTCACCATGAAAACCCTTCTCCACAAACTCTATCGGGTTGGGAAGTAGGAGTTCCTGGGGCGGAAGATTCGACCTTTTTTTAGAAATATCAGTGACTTACTATTGCAACTTGGGTATCCGTATGTACTTCCTTCCCTTTCTTTGTACGAGTTGCAATAAACATTTCAGACTTTGATGGTTCCTCTTTGTTCTCATTGGTTTCACGCGACAAAACATATCAAAAGAAAGTCAAAACAAACACTAATGTTTTCAGACAAAGCACGAAAAGAAATGAATATCAGTTTTTTCTCAAACTAGTGACTAAATATTACCAATGCCACGCGTATTCTTGCAAAATTAATAGGTCCCATTCGATGCCTCCACTTTTATTTTTTTCTGTTTTGAGAATTCAAATCGGACATGGCCTATAATCCAAAAGAAGAGATATATCAATTAATATATCGAAAATGACAGAATAGATATAGTTCAACAATATGTTCAAGAGACAAAATGCACTATCTTAATCTCACTTGGATAGCTGAAAGTTTCCAATAGTCGATCAACTGGCGAAATTGAACTTCTGCCATGTCATCAGGACGATTTTCTAGCATATCTTCAACAGTTTTTAATCAAAATATTTCTTCTTAGTATTGCTCTTGTGTCCCCTCCAAGCATCACGAGGACCGTCCATGACCCACTTTTCTCCTTCTCTTGAAATTATGAACTTGTTCTATGCAAAACTACATATATTTGTTGGTTACACAATGGATGTACGAAAATAGTATACAACTATTACTAGTGCTTCGAAAGGATAAACAATAATGAATTACTATAGTTAACAAATTTGTAGCTAATAAGAGTTGTGACTACAATAAACTTGTGAGTTCTTGATCTTCTGTCTTGTATCAATCTTTGGATCTGCCGTCCTGGATCTTCGTTCCTACTGCAACAAGCTCCTTGATCTTGATATCCTAAAACCAAGAGACACTAAATCTCTACTTGTTATAACTATCTTTGAGTCAGTGTTAGCATCCCTAAGACATTATTGCCGTGTATATCATTTTACATTTATGGGCAAATCGTCCCAAGATAAAACAACATCAAACAAATGAGCAAAGAAAACTCAAGTGTTTCTAAAGAAGAACCTTTGAGTGTGTGAAAGTATGCTAGAGATGAAGAAATTTAGAAAAATCTGAACTAAACAAGAGTGAAACGTGTTCTTCAATTGAGCGAAGGGTTTCAATTTATAGTGTGTGTAAGATGACCTCTCATCTAGCCAACTAATGACAATCAAGGCCATGTAATGACACTTATTGAGAGGTTATGATTCAGCCAAATAATGGCTGAATTCAAGTGCCAAGTAATGGAGGATCAATGCTCCAAAACCAGCCCAAAAGTCAGAAATATTTTGTCTTCCGTCGACCTCACTGCCATCGAAGCACCGCGGCCCTGCCTGGGAGGCGCCGCGACACCTGAATTCCAGTAACCAACCAGCCACCCATGGCTTCGCGACGATTTCCGACTCGTTTCATCTTTTACACGTCGTATACTTTTTTCTTCATTTACCAGCGTGAAACACTTGTCGTTTGGCCAACAACCGTCTATTATTCCATGTCTCAAACATTTTATTTACGTACAAATATCTCTTTCACTAAGAAAATTTACGATCCTTCGTACGTGTGTGGAAACGACGTTTTCGACGTGCGGGGCCACAATTGTTCGAGTCATAAACAGTAAGATTAACTTTAATCCACGTTAATAAATTTCCAACAATATTTATCTTCATTCAGTAGAAAATATAAAATAAAGTAAAAAAATTAAATGTTCTTACTTTGACATAGTTCAACATGTGTTGCTTAGTATCTATTGGCACAGCTGTAGGCGTTTTGTCGGGTTCGTACAAACAGTGAAATTTGAAAATTTATGTTTCAAACCCGACATGGCGGTCAAACTGTAGTATGATTATATAATGTAAATAATACAAAACAATAATGTAATACTTCGAACGAAGACTTACATTGTAGATAACAATCTAAAAACTGGAGTTTTGTGTAGTCCTAGGGTGCGCACGCAAATGTCCCTCGATTTGCAAGTCAAAACTTTGATGTAATTTGCTAAGTCTTGGAATGCTAGGGATTCCAGCAGAGCTTTAGAAGAGAATATTGTCTTGGTTTTGGTGTAGTGGAATGGGAGGAGGAACCCTCTTATTTATAGTTGAAAAGGACAACTTAGGGTTCCCCATGGGCCAGCTCTTTTAACAACTCAGCAGTCTGGGCCAGCCTTGGATTCACTGGACGCGCATGTTTTGGCACCGCGGCCCTGAATCAATGGCGCCGCGGCCCTGTCCCATTTTCTGCCTTGTTTCCATTTCTAATGTCCCGGTCATCAACCGAACATATATATAATCTCTTTCTAATTACATCCTTCAATCGACGGAATATTTGACTTAGTTTTACCCTTCAGGCCTTTACATATCGACACTAACAACATTAGGGTCTTCACGGTACTCCTAGAATGCGTCGGAAGACGAACTCAATATGTAATGTTTAGCTACACGAAACATGTGAACTGAAACTCTATGTGGGAAGATAAAATCCTTTCATTTACGACACACTAAATCAAGCTTAGGATTTGTCAAGTGTCTATCCAAATGACTTGATCATTATAACTCATCTATATTAGTTGACAACAGGATCATATCAAAGACATGTCTATTGCATTGGCCAACGACTTAGTCAACCTAATACCATATGAGTATCTGAGTGTTCACTCGAATATACATTCGAGGAATGAATCCTAATCTTGGTCCAACTACCACCTTTAATCTACTTCGTAATGCACCCAAAACAAGTCGTGTCTCAACCTATAAGGCATTGAGCTTAGGACAGGATCAAAGTACATTACTCCGTAAACAGGGTGATATCGACCTCAAGTCTAAGGACTTCTATCTCCCACATGTCGATGGCATTATAGACATATAACAAAACAGTGCATCAGCAGGGTATATCAATACTTCAACAAGTATTCATGTGTCCATCATGAGTTGCCATAACTCCTAGCAAGTGAGACATACTCCCCTAAGGATATGATGCAGACCGCATGTCGACGTATCGCATATCATCGATATCCCAATCTCGATGATCATTAGTCGAGGTTATTTAAGAGTTACGTTATAATATTAATTCTCACATCATTAATAACCACGTAAACTCTAGGGATGCATTTATAGAATTTTATAAACAATCAACTAATAATTCAACAAATGCAATTGCCATAATATTAATTATCATTAATATAAATACGAATGTATATAAAGTACATTTTTTTCTACTACAGATTTTCTCTAAGACATATATATATTTTCAATAGCATGCTAAGTAGTGTTGTACCTCAAGATTTGTCAAATGTCACCTCCTCTCTTTCTTCAAGATTTCTTGCGTGAATATTCTTACATGTTCTTTGCCCTTGAACTCTTTTCTTCTCTAATGTGCCTATATTAATGAACAGCCAATACATAAGAAGAATTAAGATGAGTAAGAAAATTAATAGGTTTAATAAATACCACCTGTAGTACAATCAAATGTGACCATACGATCCAACACCGAGTCCCATGAGATGGGTCGGGAATGTGACCATACGATTCTACCTCGAGTCCCACGGGATGGGCCGAGACATGTTATACGTATCATACGATTTATATGTAGACTGCCGGCAGTGAGGAAGGGTTCCACGGGCATGAGGGATGACTTGAGGGCGTGAGTCCCTGACATGACATGACTGCTTTTATGTTGCGAACTGTAGTATGGTTATCATACATGTCTCTTGTTTTATATAGACTGTTATGATTTCATTTTACAGTATTTTCAGTTTCACATACTTGGTACTGTTATCGACCTCCTGGCCGCGTTCATGCCGCAGTAGGTACATCGGTTGTTGATCCTCGCTCTTAGGATCACGTCAACAGATTGGGAAGCTCCGTTTCTCCGGAGGCTTATCTTTTGGTATGTTTCCCCGAGTTTGTAGGTTCTTGTACATTCAGGGGTATGGCGGGGCCCTATCCCGTCATTGTTGTTATAAAAAATCTTAGATGTCTGTAGTACTGTTGTGGGCAAGGTTTGTAAAAAGGATGTAACTGTTCAGGTTTAATCATTTATATATATATGCAGAAAGGTGACCGTTTTGGTTAGCCTTTTTTCTTATTGTATATTTTGTTTCATGTGTAAGTTTTATTTCCGCTGATTTTCTCTGATGTTGTATCACTAGGGTGCCCGGGGTAAGGCACCAGTCACGGGCCCGGGGTCGGTTCGTGACACTTAGTTATTTTTCATCCCATTTTGATGGACATGTAACATAGTATACCAAGATTTAATAAATCCACTAAGTCCATAATTCTAATGAAAAATGATTCCATTACTAGAATTAATTCTTGTCATCACATTAAACTCGAAAAAATTTCCGTATAAGGAAATGTAAAAATCCTTTCCTTTCGACATTCCAATCTTAATTCTATAATCATGTTCTCACTTAGTAGCTATGGAAATACTGTGTAATAATTTCACCCGATAGTCATGTGGACCATGATGAGTCATTTCCAGACATCACACGACCCGACTGCCCGTGATGCGGTGCCTTACCTCGGGCACCCTAGTGATACAACATCAGAGAAAATCAGCGGAAATAAAAACTTACACATGAAACAAGATATACAATAAGAAAATAGGCTAACCAAAACGGTCACCTTTCTGCATATATATAAAAATGATTAAACCTGAACAGTTACATCCCTTTTACAAACCCTGCCCACAACAGTACTACAGACCTCTAAGAATGTAACCACAACTACGACGTGACAGGCTCGCCATACCCTCAATGTAAGTACTACAACGACAGGACTATACCAAAAGATAAGCCTCCGAGAAACGGAGCTTCAAAACGCTGAATCGTGATCCCATGGCGAGGATCAACAATCGCGTACCTCTACCGCGGCATGAACGCAGCCTCAAGGAGATCAAGATAACAGTACCAAGTATGTGAAATCGTGAAGTATCAAATAAAATCATAACATTTTAAAACTACCACAAATACGCATTTAACAACCAATTTTTAACCGCATATAGTGCACAAAGATAAACAAGAGCAAAATAGATATAACGTAATCGTCTTTTCTAGGCCGCTAATGATCGGGCAAGGCTAATCGCCCATAGTATCATTATGCGAGCCTAATCTCGAACTCCCGCGATCGCGCATGTACTATCTAGGTCCGCATGAGTTATTCCTCGACGGGGTAGCTAACCTCGATCAACTCGACTCCCGTGACCGCATAGTCACCGACTGCGTGAGGTATTCTCGACGCGTAATACACCCGAGTGATCATCCCGAACTCCCGCAGCCCGCATAGGTCTTATGGACCCGCATTTAGGTATTCTCGTGACGAGGCGCTAACCTCGGCATAACAAGTCGGGGTAAGTGATATAATACAAAGATAATCGCTTATCGTTAAACAACATAAGCACAACAAGAAAACCCCCTTACACAAACGTCATAAGACACTAACACACGTAGCATCATAACATGTTTACTTATCAAACCAACAAGAAAGTATTACAAGACTATCACAAGCCAACATAGTCAAGTTACTCACACAAAAGTCACACGATACCCGTAGTATCAAAATAGAGTAACTATCTTTTAAGTAAACCAAAACAATTTCCATACCTTCTTTTTAAACCAATCTTAAGACAAAAGCATGCCTTCCTTTTTAAACCATTTTAAGACAAAACCATGCCTTCCTTTAAAACAAAGACACTTTTTCCTTTTTAAAGTCAAGTAGCAATATATTTTTTAAACCAGGTGTCTTACTTTTTTAAAAAACAAGTAACCTATACCTTTAAATCAAGTTACTTCTCCTTTCCCAAAATCAAGTTGTTTATAAGTCAAGTTTCAAAAATCAGTCTCTTAATCTTTAAATCATATCTTTTAAGGAAACCAATCTCCAACTTTTAAAATGTCAAGTTATCATTTTAAATCCAATGATAAAACCATTCTTTTTTTTTTTTTAGGTAAATGCAAATATTATTACTAGAAACTGAAAGAAAAGTGGCTACAATCAATCATTGAGGGTTCTCAGTCCTCAACGTAATTTAAAGAAGAAACGGGGGAGTAAGGAGTTGTCACCGGGTGCCATTACAAGAAGGGATAAAATCATGTAGTACTCTATAGGATGTTGTTTTAATCTTGTAATGACCTCTTCGCCGTGAGTTTGTGCCTTCAAAGAGCAAAGGTGTTCCTAGTCCTCCAAATCTCATAGACCATAATGCAAGGCAATTAAGGTTGCTTTTGCTCGGATGCCTGCTCCGCGGAGTCTTTTTAATCCATTTGAGAGAACTTTCAACAGTGGTCATTTCTCTTAATTCCCAACCGCCTCTTATGCTTTTCCAAATCAAACGGGTGTAGGGCATGTGAAGAAGAGGTTCTCTTGTTTCATTTGCTTGCTTGCAGAACCCACAAGACTTATCCTCCGTGTTGAGATAGGAAAGGGTGTCCTTTGTAGCTAACCGCTTACAATTTATCCACATGGTGAACGAGAACTTGTGGGGATGAATCCTCTCCGATTTGTGACATCCAAGGCTTTTATCTTGCTTAGAGCGCAAGATCTCATATACGAGGCTTGAATCAAATTTACCGCTGGTACAACACTTTGCTAATCCGCAATTGCAACTCCTGGCTACCAAAGATGGAAACAAGTTTGTCGCGTATCCCGCAAATCTTTCGAATAGGGAGTCTCTAGGACGTACTTCATAGTCCCAAAAAGAACCGCTCTCAAATAAAAGTCGTTGATCCATCGACCCAAAGTGAGTCCGCTTCAGTGGGTTTGCCATATAGATCGGATAGCAGGCATGGTTCCAATCCTTGATATTCATAAGTGCCCAAACCTCCTTCCGATTGAGGCAGCAAATGGTCTCCAAGCAACTCTTGGTGGTTTCCCACCCCATAAGAATCGGATACAGCACCTTACCTTGTTGAGTACAAAGGGCCGGAATAGGAAGGGCCCGAACCAAAAACTCTCAACCCTCGATGATCGACCTAATAAGCTCTAGCTTGCCCGCATAGGAAAGAGTGTGGTGTCCCCATTTCTGAATGTAATTCGAAATAGCATTAGTGAAAGGAGCAAATTGTTCCACCGAGACCAAATTGGGGACAAAGGGATCCCCAAGTACTGCATCGAAAGCTACCAATGCCGAATCCAACCTCGCCAAGATCAAATCACGCACTCATCATGTACTGCTAAGTAGACGGAGGATTTGGATGGATTAAGAGTTAACCCAGAGATATCCTCCAATTCCTCTAGATACTTCATAAGAATCTCAACCAAGAAATATCACCTTTGGCAAAGAGCACGAGGTCATCCGCAAAGGCAAGATGAGTAATACCCATCCTTTTACATTTTGGATAATAAGAGAAAGCTCTAGCCTCGCCTCATTTTAAGCATCCTCGAAAGGTAATCCATACACAAGATAAAGAGCTGGGGACATAGGATCACCTTGTCTAAGTCCGCGCTACCCTTGAAGTAACCATGCAACTCACCGTTGATAGAAAGAGAGAAGGACGTTGAGCAAACACACTCCATGATCCACCGACAAATATGTCCGAAAGTTGAGGCCTCTTAATACCGAATCAAGGAAACTCCAAGAGACCGTGTCAAAAGCTTTCCTAAGATCCACCATGAGCATGCACCTAGGTGAGACTGCTCTATTAAATCCTCTCACAAGCTCCTGCTATATAGACATTGTCCATCATATTTCTCCCTTTCACAAAAGCCCTTGTGATTTGTCAACGATAGAAGGAAGAATCTTTGCCATTCTGTTAGCTAGAATCTTTGTAATAATCTTATAGATCACATTAGTCAATCCAATAGGCCTAAAATCAGTTACCTTAGGTCCCTATCGGTCTTGGGCAGCAAGGCAATGATGGTATGATTAAGTTGTTTCAAAAGAACCCCTGAAGAGAAGAACTCCGCACGCTTTCTTACTACATCATGTCCCACATCTCTCCATCTATTCTTGAAGAAGGTCGCGAATACCCATCCGGTCCAGAGCTTTATCATTTCCAATATCGAAAGAGCTTCCCAAATCTCCTTTGGGGATACGGCGTAAAGTTAGATCGCCCTCTTCGCTAGCTTCGCCAAAGTTGCACACTTCAGATCAAAGTTCGATGGTCGAGATGCCAAGAAGATCCTTGTAAAATTCCTCTGAAGCTTTCTTACCTCCCCGGTGATGTAGTGATAACACCATTAGTTTTGACAAGAAAGTTGATGGAGTTCTTGACATTACTTCTCTTGATCAAGCTATGGAAGTATTTGGAGCATTTATCACTTCCAATCAAGTGTTTCGTCTCGACTTTTGCCTAATGAAATGTCTCACCTTCCATTAAGGTGTTGGCTTTAACTCGAGGACTTAACCTTGGATTTAAGCTCCTCATCAAAGGGTCTCCCATATGTGCACTAATAGCCTCCTTAAACTCCATGTTTGCCTCCTTCGCTCTTTGATCAATACCGAACTCACTTATATTCAATGCCCTCTGGTTGTTTCCAAGGCTTTCGGTTTCGATGCTAGAACGAATTGAGCAAAGACTTAGAATGTCTTGTCTCCAGCATGAAGTCATAATGTTGTCAAAAGCGGTGTGAGAAAGCCACATATTCATGAACTTGAAAGGCCGCTTCCAATATTATAGGATGCGATAACCGTAGCCATCACGACAAATGTCCGAGACAGTTCCATAGGCATGAAATTGGTGGCATTCTAAGGTCAAATCGCCCAATTTTGATTCATAATTACTTTATCAAGCTTGGACCAAATCGAACCATTTGTCCAAGTGTAGAAAGAACCGGAAGATGGAGTGTCTTCTAGTCCACGAGCATTCCCGAAATCTCCAAGGTCCTTAAGTGCATACGGCGTTAGAGGAGGGCCTCCGCCTTATCTTGAGGGTAGCGTAAGTGTTGAAATCTCCCATAATCATCCAAGGTTTAGTGATGCCAATGCCCATGTGAGAAAGGTGATGCCAAAGGATCCTCCTATCCGTGATGCTATAAACCTGATACACGAATGTTGCAAGGAAGGACACTTGAGTAATCTTACAACTTGCTCGAACATGGATATGTTGAGAATCCATTCCAAGCACTTCACAACAGACCCTAGAGGGATCCCACAAGAGTAGCGTTCTTCCACCATCGATGAATTCGATTTGAGCATAAATTCCAACCTTTGAATCTTTTAGAAGAGAAAGACTCAATCCTTTCCTTAGAGAGTTTTGTTTCGTAAGACAAATCAATGCCACATCATGTCATTAGTGAGACTACACACTAGAGCTTGCGTGGCTGCCTGTTCCCTTAGTCCGCAAAGACCGCGGACATTCCAACAAAGTATTTTCATTAGGAAACAAAGGAGGTTTTTCCAAAGACTCGCGCTTTGTCGCCTTAGTCTTTCCACCGACCTTTGACATGAACTTCTTTGGCATAACTTCTTTCCAGCCATCATCTTCGCCGGAAGCCATAGCGTGTATCGCCAAGCTATGCTCCCGCTCAAAGGTAACACTCTTAGACGCCGCAAGACACTCTTAACACCCGTGTTAGTACCTTCGCCCAAGGAAGGTTGCGGGTTCAATGGAATCGCAGGATCGTAATGCATAGACTTATAACGCACTTATCACTTGTGCATTGCCTTCCCGTGAGCCGGGCCTGAGGGCATAGCATGTGGTTTCCGCAACGCTGGGCCGCCGGGATTACCTAAAACCGGCGACCGCAGAATCGGGCATCCCGCGCACAACCGTGACCGCGAGGTGTTGTATGCTCATTATCTTCAATATCCATCAAGTTGTCGGTATCTGCCGGATGTAGGGAGGTTGGTGGATAAGTGTGGGGAGTGGCACCATCCGCGCCTCTGGGCATTAGCACAAGTAGGAACTTCCTTATTGTGAGGAGGAACCACGATTGCGCTTCTTAGAGCAGCTTCCATGTTGGCATCATATCCTGCATTTTACACTTCATATGGTTGTGTCCAAAAGCCGCACAATGAAAGCAAAAGTCCGGATAATTTTCATAGTTAACCCTTTGAGTGTACCTTTACGCCATCGGGAAGATTGACAATAAACTCACTTGTAGGCTCTTTGCCGACATTCACTTCTACAAGAACTCTAGATAGTTCATTTTAGATCTTTCCTTAGTGAATTGATCCGTAAAGAGGTATTCCTACACGGAAGCAATCTTACTAAGGCCCGTTGCACCTGGATGGAAAGGGGAATGTCCGGAAAGTGACCCAAATAGGAATGTCCATAAACAACTCATCCGTTATGAGAACTCCTTTATTGATAGCTTTGAGCATCATAGTCTTCCAGAGACCATATAAGGGCCACCATGAAGTACCTTAGTGCGCTCTTCTTCCGTCATGAACTTGAACACTGTCCAACCTTTGCCATATGGTATGATACGGCATTTCACTCCCCATCCCTTCACAATGGTGTTCAATGCATCTCTTCCAGGGAAGGGACCCGTGAAGCAACCAATTAAGCAATAACCCCAAGTTTCTATGAATGGGACTTCATCCTCCACTTCAATGTCTACTTCCTTACCTTGCTGTTCAATAAATTGCAACTTCATTCCTTTTGCTTCAATCCTAGTACCCGCAAAGACTCGTTCATAAGTCTTTTTGGAGGGTGTGACCTTTGCCATGATCCGGGGGGTGGTTCTTAGGAGCAGCATCCGCGGGTGGTTTATGATATTGTTTTGAAGAAGCATTTGTGTGTAAATCATTGGGAGGCATTTCTGGAGGTATAGACAGAGGGGGGTGGGTAGAGGGATTTGTGCTTGGGCCCGCAATAGGAGAAAGAATTCGCGTGCCATTAGGTAGGGTAGGGAATGTGTCTTGGGTTTTGGTAGGTAAAGAAGGAAGGGAAGAAAGAAGAGGTGAGGTGTTGTGTAAATCAGGGAGTAGTGAGGGGGTATTGGTTGAGAGAGGGTGTTTGTTAAAGTCTATGTTTGTGCTCGAGGAAGAGTTAAAGACGAATGGTTTATTTATGTTCTTGATAGTTGCTCCTTCAAGCACACTTCTTAAAGAGGGGAAGGCATCATTAGTTACACTTAGAGAGTTCTGGGGTTGGTGTCTAACTACACGAGAGGGCACGTTGGATCCCGTGACATTAAATTCAGACCTCTTGGCTCCCGCGTTATTAATGGGCTTGTAGTTCCTAGGCTCCTTGGAAATAGAATTCGTTTTGTTTCTCAACCGACTTTGATCCTTGTATAACGGGAAAATAAATGACCCATGGGCACCCTCGCGTCCCGCCTGGCAACTCGACCATCATTAAGAACCGCTTTAAGAGAGACCCATAGGTATCCGCAACCTTTAATTATGACGCACGGCCATCACAATATTAATGCCAAAGCTCTTTCCCACAACCGACTTCACCTTGAATAACGGGGTAATCAATGTTCCTGGGTGCCCTCGACCCGCCGTAGTCCGATAATCATAAAGATCCGTAATTGAAAGAGGGTCGTTGGTACCCGCAATATTAATTGAGACGCCTCGCTCCTTCAAAATTAATGCTTTGCTCTTGGGGATGGAGACTTCCTTGAGTCCAAAGAATGACCTCGATCTTAACATCGCTGGGTGTAAACTCGGATGTATGGACTGTCATACCCGCCTTAGCATTATGACCCACGCCCCGACCCGGAATGGGAGGGGTCACATTGTTTCCCGGGGCAATAATGTAAGGAGCCTTGACACCCGCGACTGAATCTTTGGGAATGGGAGAATCATCAATGCTATCCACTACCATTCTTTTGTTTTCATAAAGTCGTTATAAATAACTTCCCATAAAGCTATTATAACACTTTATGTTTTAAACCAACCAAGGACAACTATTTTCATTTTCGAAATCAAAATAACTTTATTCTTTAAAAGACCACACACCCATTACTCATGAATGATGTTTTACAACTTTTTAACATAATTCAAGTCCTTAATATTTCATAACAAGTCACTTAACTTTGGAATCAAGTCAAGGACACAAAAGGAAAATCAAATTCCTTTAAACACACGTGCGTCTACCGCACTATATATATTTCACAACAATCATGCTAGAAAGGATAGGAAGAGGTTCACATACCTCGCGACGATTATCGACAATAAGCAAAATGCTCCAAAGTACTATAACCCTGCTAGCCTTTTCCACCCTTCAAGTAGAATACACTACTCGTAGTACTTCAACCTATAATGGCCATAAAACGTTTATTAACTTCTAGATCCCTTCGTAGAATATTTCAAAGTACAAGGTTCCATATTCTACGGAAAATTCAAGCACTCCCCGAAACCACATAAATAACCTCCACTATCAAGGCCCGCTACCAAGCCAACCACTGGGAGGATTACACGTCTAACCTGGCGTGTACAATTCGCCCCACAATAATACTACAAGTCTATCAGAATACATACCCAATGTAAATAAAGTTCAATTCTTATCAATATTCATTCTATATATAGTATACTCAACTATACATTACTACAACATGTAATCTCCAATTACAATAGGGGGATAAAGATCATTACCTCGATAAGCCCAAAATTATCCAAGTTTTAGAAGTCGATCCTGAGCAACGTTTAGCTCCTATTCTGCACGCTCCAAACCGCTCCAAGCAACCCTTAGAAGTTTCTAACAACTTCTTCTAAACACTTCAACCAACTATGAAGATTTTCCTAGGGTTTCACTTTGTGACTATTGGAATAAAGTAGTGTTTTCGGGCTCTTAGTATAAAGATAACTTTGAAATACTACAAGGGATTTTTGGCTAAGGTATATGGGATTTTAACAACACTTGAAGAATTCTACTCAAGGTGGGGGTGTGTGTTTGGACGAGAACACCTAAGGAGGAAGGAAGAATTTTGCCTTGGAATTTCTCTAAGTGTGGATGAATAAAGTCTTGAAAACAAGGGGTTATTTATAGAGAAATCAAGGGCCAAGATCTAGGCAAGTGTGTGGTGTAGATTGGGGACATGTGGGTGTGGATTCTACCAACCACATGTCCACCACAAAATTCGGACAAGTGGCTAGCCACTTGCCCACTAAAAACGTCCAAGGCCACATGTCCTCTAGCCATTCGGCCAACATGGCCACATGGGGGTGACACGTGTCGCCCCCCTACTCGTCCAAAATATTTCATCTTCCGAAAATAAATATCCGTAATACCGAAATCTCGAAAAATAAAGTGGGCCCCACAACCCGTAAATTCCTCCCGTGGGCCCCACATGACCAATTTCGAAAAATAAAATTCCATAATTCTTAAAGTCTTAAATACCAAAGTTGAGAATCCAATTCTCAATAAAAAACCTTTTTCCTTCGTAAAATCCGGAAACTTTTCCGTCGAAAAAATCACATCTTTCTTCCTTTCCAATATTTATGTCGTATTCTCGTACGTACGTCCTCACATACATACTCTGGAACTACGTGGTGTAACATTCTTCCCCCCTTAGAAACATTCGTCCCGAATGTTCATTCTAAGTCTCCAAACATACCTGCCGGTATAGTCTTCCCTACTATACTTATGAAACCAATTATGCCACACATGGCCATAATACAACATACGCGCAAAAATTCACATCCAAGCCAACGAAGAATCATCTCTAAGCGTATAACAATACCATTAGCTCCACCCATGGTCCAAAGGATACTTTCTTCACATCTTTACTTATAAAAAGGACACTTCCATCTTCTTAACACATCTACGCATCTTTTCTTACTCGTGCATTCTCCTCGCACACTCGAACTCTTCCTAATATACTTACCACATTTCGTCATTGCTTGATTCCAAAATCTCGGGTTACTATCTCCAACTTGGTCATCATTAATCGAATACTCGATGGATCTCCGATACTCTTCCAAACATAGAAACATGGAATATGGACGATCGCCTCCTAAGTCGGACGACAGTGCTAACTTATAGGCAACCTGGCCTATTCTACAACGATCTGAAAAGGCCCAAAGTACCTCGGGCTAAGTTTCCCCTGCTTTCCAAATCTCGTCACACCCTTCCGGGGCGGTACCTTCAAGAAGACCCACCGTCAACCTGAACTCCAAGTGTCGACGCCGATTACCCGCACGACTTCTGTTGACTCTGAGCTGCTAAAAACCTCCTCTGGATAAGCTTCACCTTACCAACATTCTGCTGAATCAAGTATGGACCAACTATCTGAACCTTGCCAACATCGAACCAATCGACCGACAACCTAAACTTCCGCCCATACAAGGCTTCATAAGGCGCCATCCGAATACTGAAATGGTAGCTATTATAATACTCACTCAACCAGAGGCAAATAATCCTCACAGCTACCCCTGAAATCAAAACACCGGCCCGTAACCTATCCTCAAATGTCTGGATAATACGCGATGTTTGCCCGTCGGCCCGAGGGTGAATGCAATACTGAGACTCACCTGAGTTCCTAACCCCGCCTGGTAAAACCTCCAGAAAAAGAAATAGCCATAATTGGGCTCCACTGCCTGCCATAAAATAAAAGTAGGAACCCCGTGCAGCCTTGCAACCTTCCTGATATATAACATCTCGCATAACCCTCCGCCGAGTAAAATCCGATCAAAGACAAGATGGTGACCCATCGCCCGACCATCGGTCGAACGCATCCACAAACTCGTACGATGGTTACCTAAACTTGGGCCTAACACCCTCGTGACCCTATCATCTAGCGGGACCACCTCAAACTGACCCCACCACATTCCGGGATGTGGGTTGACTCGCGATATGGCCTCAACCCGACCCACTTCGTACTAAACTCTCGTTCCCCGATCCGGAACAATCTTACCAATTGACGTCATGAAAGCTACCACTTCCCTCTCACACTACCCATGGAATTATCCCACAATATATATCACGCATACCAAGTACTTCGACAAAGACCAACCGTAAAATCATCCACTCAAGACGGCCTTGCATCCAAGGTCCCAACTGTTATAAATTCTAAGGCTCACCATTTTCTCGTCCCCAGACTTACCCTTTTCAACTACCCATGTTTTCTAATCCACACCTAACACAATGCTATCCGTACATAGCACTACACATGTAACTACCACAACGACCTAAACAAGTCTATTAAGGGCTGAAGATATCTCTTTAACTACTACCTCACTTTCCCTATGTCACGACCCGACTTCGGGCCCGTGACTGGTGCCTTACCCCGGGCACCCTAGTGATACAACATCAGAGAAAATCAGCGGAAATAAAAACATAAACAGGAAACAAGATATAACATAAGAAAACAGGCTAACCAAAATGGTCACCTTCATGTATATATATAACCGAACAGTTACATCCTTTACAAACCACGCCCATAATGATTACTCTGCACTTCTAAGAGTGTAACCATAACTATGACGGGACAGGGCCCCGCCATACCCCTGAATGTACAAGTACTTACAATGACAGGGGACTATACCAAAGATAAGCCTCCGGAGAAACGGAGCTTCCCAAACTGCTGAACTGTGATCCTAAGAGCGAGGATCCACAACCGATGTACCTCTACCTGCGGCATGAACGCAGCCCCCCGAAGGAGGTCAGTACAACAGGTACCAAGTATGTGGCGAAAATATCAGTAAATGAAATCATAATCTATATAAAACAGAGACATGTATGATAACGGACTACGATTCACAACATGTTAAAGATGTCATGTCAGGGACTCACGCCCTCAAGTCATCCCTCCTGCCCGTGGAACCCTTCCTCACTGCCGATAGTCTATATATAAATCGTATGATACGTATAACATGTCTCGGCCCATCCCATGGGACTCGAGGTGGAATCGTCATGTCTCGGCCCATCTCATGGGACTCGATGTAAAATCGTCATGTCTCGGCCCATCTCAGGGGACTCGATGTAAAATCATCATGTCTCGGCCCATCTCATGGGACTCGATGTAAAATCGTCATGTCTCGGCCCATCTCATGGGACTCGATGTAAAATCGTCATGTCTCGGCCCATCTCATGGGACTCGATGTAAAATCGTCATGTCTCGGCCCATCTCATGGGACTCGATGTAAAATCGTCATGTCTCGGCCCATTTCATGGGACTCGAGGTAGAATCGGTCATAACCTTTAAACTCACTTTTAAGACAGATTAAGATAATACCATGCTTTCCTTTTAAATCAAACTAAGGCAATATCATGCCCTCCTTTTTAAACCAAAACACTTTCCTTTTTTTGTTAAAATCAAGTAACAACATTCTTTTCCAAAAGTTCAAGTTGCATATTTTCAAATACTCAAGTCTCTTATTTTCGAAAGATTCCATAGTTCATAGTCTTAATCACTTAACAACGTAATCTCTTTTAAACCAATTTGAGTAACATATGCCTTATGTGTGAGTAGTTTATTATTGTTTATAACTATCTTATTAAAGCAGCCATGATCTAGAAAATGTAATACAATTTTGTCTTATCTTAGCTTCTATGCAGATGGAGGTTTCTACTGGTTTTAATAATAATTAATTAGCCAATACATTTTCCTTTATTAACGCTGCAGTGGTTTGTTCGCTACTTATTCTCATTTCCGAAATCAACATAACATTATCCTTTTTAAGATCAAGTACCCATTACTCATGAATGCGGTTGCACAACTTATTAATAATTCAAGTCTTTAACATTTCATAAAACGTCATTTATAAGTTAAGTCTCTTATCTTTTAAGATCAAGTCTCTTAACTTCTAAAATCAACAAACCATTCTTTTACCTACATAAAGTCGGTATAACTAACTTCCCATAAAGCTATTATAACACTTTATGTTTTAAACCGACCAAATTCGTTTAGAACACGTACGTCTACCGTACTACATAGTTCACAAAAATCATGCTAGAAAGGATAGGAAGAGGTTCACATACCTCGCGACGATTATCGACAATTAGAAAAACGCTCCAAGTATCATAACCCTGCTAGCCTTTTCCACCCTTCAAGTAGAATACGCTACTCGTAGAACTTCAACCTATAAAGGTCACAAAACGTCTATCAACCTCTAGATCTCTTCGTAGAACAATTCTAAGTACCAGGCTCCTTATTCTACGGAAAAATTCGGCACCTCCCACCGTAACCATAAATATCCTCATCTATCAAGGCCCGATACAGCCAACAACTCCTGGGGGTTACACGTCTAACCTGGCGTGTACAATCGCCACAATAATACTACAAGTCTACTGTAAATACAGTCCAATGTAAATACAGTTCAATTCTTTATAATCATCCTTCCATAAATCATATACTGAATTATATATTACTACCACATGTAATCTCCAATTACAATAGGGGGATAAAGATCATTACCTCGATAAGCCCAAAATTATCCAAGATAATAAGTCGATCCTGAGCAACGTGTAGCTCCAATTCCTTACGCTCCAACCTGCTCCAAACAACCCTTAGAAGTTTCTAAACAACTTCTCTTAACATTTCATCTAAGCTATGAAGATTTTTCTAGGGTTTCACTTACGACTATTGGAATAAAGTAGTATTTCCGGGCTCCTAGTATTGAAATAACTTTGGAAAACAACTAGGGATACTAGGCTGAGGTATTTGGGATTATACAACAACACTTAAAGTATTTCTCTTCACAAAGTGGGGGTAGGGGACGAGAACACCACAAAGGGGAGGGGATATTTTTGCCTTGGAAGACTTAAGTGTGGGATGATATGAAGTCTTGAACTAAGGGGGTATTTATAGAGGAATCAAGGGTCAAGATCTTACCAAGTGTGTGGTCAAGATTGGGCCATGTGTGTGTGGGTCCCACCACACCACATGGCCAACGAAAACACAAGACAAGTGGCTTGCCACTTGTAAGGCCATTTCGGCCAAGGGACAAGTGTCTAGCCACTTGTCCCACCATTTCGGCCAAGGTGGCCACATGGGGGTGACACGTGTCGCCCCCCTACTCGTCCAAAATATTTCATCTTCCGAAAATATCCAAAATGCCAAAAATCTCTAAAACAAAGTGGGCCCCACAAAACCGTAAATTTCTCCCGTGGGCCCCACGTGACCATTTCCGAAAATACAATTCCATAATTCTTATATAATTCAAGAAGTCCAAATACCAAATCTGGGAATCCAATTCCCATTAACGAACCTTTTTCCTTCACAAAAACCGAAAACTTTTCCGTCGAAAAAATCACATCTTTCTTCCTTTCCAATATTACTGTCGTACTCTCGTATGTACGTCCTCACCTACATACCCTGGAACTACGGGGTGTAACATTCTTCCCCCCTTAGAAACATTCGTCCCGAATGTTCCTTCTAAGTCTCCAAACATACATGCGCCGGTATAGTCTTCACTACTATACTTACGAAACCAATTTATGCCACACATGGCCATAATATAACATACGCGCAAAACTCAAATCCAAGCCAACGAGGAATCACCTCTAACATCACAAAAAAAAACTCCCACCCAAGGTCTAAAGGATACTCCCTTCACATATTCACTTCACAAAAGAAATGGTCACTTCCGATCTCTTAACACATGTTCACTTCTTTCCTTACTTGTCGTACCCTTCTCGCACACCCGAACTCTTTCTAGTACACGTACCATACTCCAGTCATCGCTTCAGTTTTCAAAACCTTTGGAGTCACTACCTCCAAACTTGGTCATCTTACTAGCCTCAAATTCTTTCAAGGCCATTCCCGGCCTTCACGATCCGATTCTAGTCGAACACATCCGCGAACTCGTCCGATGGTGACCTAAACCTGGGCCTAGCACCCTTGTGACCCTACCACCTGGAGGGACCACCTCAAACTGACCCCACCTCATTCCGGGCTGCGGGTTGACCCGCTATCTGGCCTCAACCTGACCCGCTATCGCGCCAAACTCTCTCGTCCCCCGATCCGGAACAATCTTACTAATTCACGTTATGAAAGCTACCACTTCCATCTCACACTACCCATGGAATTATCCCACAATATATTTCACGCATACCAAGTACTTCGACAAAGACCAACCGTAAAATCATCCACTCAAGACGGCTTTGCATCCAAGGTCCTAACTGTTATAATTTCTAAGGCTCACAATTGTCTCGCCCCCAGACTTACCCTTTTCAACTACCCATGTTTTCTAATTCACACATAACACAATGCTATCCGTACATAGCACTCCACATGTATCTACCATGACAACATAAACAGTCTCTTGGGTGAAGATATCTCTGTAACTCATTGCCTCACTTTCCCTTTGTCGCTCTAATCATAATCCTGCCCTGCAGGGCGCCTAGCTATATAAGGCGATGAACCAGCCACCGATCCCGAAGGCTGAGTCTCAACATCCGTGCTACCTCTGGTCGGACAAACTCTCACCAAATGGCCTGCTCATGCAAGCATAACAACCTCCCAAACTAGCACGACCCGCGAGGATCATCCTCGACTCTATCCATAGAACTCTGGCGAACTGCAACTCAAGAAATCCCGAAGTCTCAGACTATTGGATCTAGGGTGAATCACTGGTACTGCCGGAACCACCGACTCCCGTCCGTCCTCATTCCCAGCTACCAGCCTAGCTAGTAACTGGGCCATCTCCTTGAACTCATATCCTCGGCTCCTGGCCGTGGAACTGGAGGCTCAGGTATCGTGGCCTCAGTAGGAACTGCTGCCGCTCTAAACTCTGCTGGGGCTAGCGGCGTCATAAAACTCGTCGTCTGAAGTACTATCTCAGGTAAAGACTGGGCCTGTGCCCACGTAACCCTCTGTGCTCTACTCGCCGCTTCCTCTGCTGCCTTGCCCTTCTGGGCCCTGGTTGCCTTGCGCGGAGGCATAACTGGTACATGAGAATACGCCAGAGGGATTCCAACTTATAACACAGCTCTAAGGCACGATCTCAGAGTGAGAAGAATGGAAACCAATCCTAAATATCCTGCAGTCTCCTGATTATAGGTGTGGTGCACAACACGCCGATAATCAAGACTCTACTAGATCTGATGCGTAGACACTTTCCGAGGATTAAGCTCTCGATACCACTTTTGTCACGACCGACTTGGGCCCGTGGTCGTGTCTACCCGCACCACTGGTGATACAACATCAGAGAAAATCAGCGGAAATAAAAACTTAAACAGAAACAAGATATAACATAAGAAAACAGGCTAACCAAAATGGTCACCTTCATGTATATATATAACCGAACAATTACATCCTTTACAAACCCTGCCCACAACAGTACTACAGACCTCTAAGAGTGTAACCATAACTATGACGGATGGGGCCCGCCATACCCCAATGTACAAGTACTTACAATGACGATTATACTAAAGATAAGCCTCGAGAAAGCGGAGCTTCCTAAATCACAATCGTGATCCTAGAGTGAGGATCCACAACCGATGTACCTACTGCGGCATGAACGCAGCCCCAAGGAGGTCGACAACAGTACCAAGTATGTGAAATCGAAAATCAGAATGAAATCATAATATCTATATAAAAGAGGAGACATGTATGATAACCGGACTCGATTCCTGACATAAAGCGATCATGTCGTCGTGACTCACGCCCTCAAGTCATCCCTCCTGCCCGTGGAACCCTTCCTCACTGCCGGCAGTCTATATATAAATCGTATGATACGTATAACATGTCTCGGCCCATCCCATGGGACTCGAGGTGGAATCGTCATGTCTCGGCCCATCTCATGGGACTCGATGTAAAATCGTCATGTCTCGGCCCATCTCATGGGACTCGATGTAAAATCGTCATGTCTCGGCCCATCTCATGGGACTCGATGTAAAATCGTCATGTCTCGGCCCATCTCATGGGACTCGATGTAAAATCGTCATGTCTCGGCCCATCTCATGGGACTCGATGTAAAATCGTCATGTCTCAGCCCATCTCATGGGACTCTATGTAAAATCGTCATGTCTCGGCCCATATCATGAGACTCGATGTAAAATCGTCATGTCTCGGCCCATCTCATGGGACTCGAGGTAGAATCGGTCATAACCTTTAAACTCTCTTTTAAGACAGATTAAGATAATACCATGCTTTCCTTTTAAATCAAACTAAGGCAATATCATGCCCTCCTTTTTAAACCAAAACACTTTCCTTTTTTTGTTAAAATCAAGTAACAACATTCTTTTCCAAAAGTTCAAGTTGCATATTTTCAAATACTCAAGTCTCTTATTTTCGAAAGATTCCATAGTTCATAGTCTTAATCACTTAACAACGTAATCTCTTTTAAACCAATTTGAGTAACATATGCCATATGTGTGAGTAGTTTATTCTTGTTTATAACAATATTATTAAAGCAACCATGATCTAGACAATGTAATACAATTTTGTCTTATCTTAGCTTCTATGCAGATGGAGGTTTCTACTGGTTTTAATAATAATTAATTAGCCAATACATTTTCCTTTATTAACGCTGCAGTGGTTTGTTCGCTACTTATTCTCATTTCCGAAATCAACATAACATTATCCTTTTTAAGATCAAGTACCCATTACTCATGAATGCGGTTGCACAACTTATTAATAATTCAAGTCCTTAACATTTCATAAAACGTCATTTATAAGTTAAGTCTCTTATCTTTTAAGATCAAGTCTCTTAACTTCTAAAATCAACAAACCATTCTTTTACCTACATAAAGTCGTTATAACTAACTTCCCATAAAGCTATTATAACACTTTATGTTTTAAACCGACCAAATTCGTTTAGCACACGTACGTCTACCGTACTACATAGTTCACAAAAATCATGCTAGAAAGGATAGGAAGAGGTTCACATACCTCGCGACGATTATCGACAATTAGCAAAACGCTCCAAGTATCATAACCCTGCTAGCCTTTTCCACCCTTCAAGTAGAATACGCTACTCGTAGAACTTCAACCTATAAAGGTCACAAAACGTCTATCAACCTCTATATCTCTTCGTAGAACAATTCTAAGTACAAGGCTCCTTATTCTACGGAAAAATTCGGCAGCACCTCCCCCCCCGTAACCACATAAATCTCCTCCTCTATCAAGGCCCGCTACCAAGCCAACAACTCACAGGGGTTACACGTCTAACTGCGTGTACAACATCGCCACAATAATACTACAAGTCTATCAGAAATCTGATTCAATTCTTTATAATCATCCTTCCATAAATCATATACTCAATTATATATTACTACAACATGTAATCTCCAATTACAATAGGGGGATAAAAATCATTACCTCGATAAGCCCAAAATTATCCAAGATTATAAGTCGATCCTGAGCAACGTGTAGCTCCAATTCTTTACGCTCCAACCCGCTCCAAACAACCCTTAGAAGTTTCTAAACAACTTCTCTTAACACTTCATCTAAGCTATGAAGATTTTTCTAGGGTTTCACTTACGACTATTGGAATAAAGTAGTATTTCCGGGCTCCTATTATTGAAATAACTTTGGAAAACAACTAGGGATACTAGGCTAAGGTATTTGGGATTATACAACAACACTTAAAGTATTTCTCTTCACAAAGTGGGGGGAGGGGATGAGAACACCACAAAGGGGAGGGGATATTTTTGCCTTGGAAGACTTAAGTGTGGGATGATATGATGTCTTGAACTAAGGGGGTATTTATAGAGGAATCAAGGGTCAAGATCTTAGCAAGTGTGTGGTCAATATTGGGCCATGTGTGTGTGGGTCCCACCACACCACATGGCCAACGAAAACACAAGACAAGTGGCTTGCCACTTGTAAGGCCATTTCGGCCAAGGGAAAAGTGTCTAGCCACTTGTCCCAGCATTTCGGCCAGGTGGCCACATGGGGGTGACGCGTGTCGCCCCCCTACTCGTCCAAAATATTTCATCTTCCGAAAATATCCAAAATGCCAAAAATCTCTAAAACAAAGTGGGCCCCACAAAACCGTAAATTTCTCCCGTGGGCCCCACGTGACCATTTCCGAAAATAAAATTCCATAATTCTTATATAATTCAAGAAGTCCAAATACCAAATATGGGAATCCAATTCCCATTAACGAACCTTTTTCCTTCACAAAAACCGGAAACTTTTCCGTCGAAAAAATCACATATTTCTTCCTTTCCAATATTCTTTCGTGCTCTCGTATGCGTCTCACCTATGTCACGACCGACCGCGTACGTGGTCGTGCCTTACCCCGAACCCTAGTGATACAACATCGAGAAAATCAGTGAAATAAAAACTTACACATGAAACAAGATATACAATGAGAAAATAGGCTAACCAAAACGGTACCTTTCTGCATATATATAAAAAGATTAAACCTGAACAGTTACATCCCTTTTACAAACTCTGCCCACAACTGTACTACAAACCTCTAAGAATGTTATAACAACAACGACGGGGCCGCCATACCACGAATGTAAGTACTCTGACGGCGAGGACTATACCAAAGATAAGCCTCGAGAAAGCGGAGCTTCCCAGCAATCGTGATCCTATGGCGAGGATCAACAATCGGTGTACCTCTACTGCGGCATGAACGCAGCCCGAAGGAGGTCGCATAACAGTACCAAGTATGTGAAATCGTAAATCGAAATAAAATCATAACATTTTAAAACCAATTACAAATACGTCATTTAACAACCAATTTAACGCGCATAGTGCCAACATAAACAAGAGCAAAATAGATATAACGTGGCGGTCTTTTCTAGGCCGCTAATGATCGAAGCAAGGCCAATCGCCCATAGTATAATTATGCGAGCCTAATCCTCGAACTCCGGTCGCATGTACCACCTAGGTCGCGTGGTATTCTCACATCGGGGTAGCTAACCCAGGCATCAACACGGACTCCGCGATCGCATAGTCACCGACGCGTGAGGTATTCCTCGTCGGCGTAACACACCCGGAGTGATCATCCTGGAACTCCCGCTCGCGTAGGTCCCATGGACCGCGTGAGGTATTCTCGTCGGGGCGGCTAACCCTCGGCATAACAAGTCGGGGGTAAGTGATATAATACGACATAATCGCTATCGTTAAACAACATAAGCACAACAAAACCCTCACACAAAGCGTCACAAGACACTAACACACGTGGCGTCATAACATGTTTACTTATCAAAACAACAAGAAAGTACTACAAGGCTATCACAAGCCAACATAGTCAAGTTACTCACACAAAAGAAACACGATACCCGTAGTATCAAAATAGAGTAACTATCTTTTAAGTAAACCAAAACAATTTCCATACCTTCTTTTTAAACCAATCTTAAGACAAAAGCATGCCTTCCTTTTTAAACCATTTTAAGACAAAACCATGCCTTCCTTTAAAACAAAGACACTTTTTCCTTTTTAAAGTCAAGTAGCAATATACTTTTTAAACCAAGTGTCTTACTCTTTTAAAAACAAGTAACCTATACCTTTAAATCAAGTTACTTCTCCTTTCCCAAAATCAAGTTGTTTATAAGTCAAGTCTCTTTACTTCCAAAAATCAGTCTCTTAATCTTTAAATCATATCTTTTAAGGAAACTAACCTCCAACTTTTAAAATGTCAAGTTATTATTTTAAATCCAATGATAAACCATTATTTTGTTTTCATAAAGTAGTTATAAATAACTTCCCATAAAGCTATTATAACACTTTATGTTTTAAACCAACTAAGGACAACTATTCTCATTTTCGAAATCAAGATAACTTTATTCTTTAAAAGACCCCACACCCATTACTCATGAATGAGGTTTTACAACTTTTTAACATAATTCAAGTCCTTAATATTTCATAACAAGTCACTTAACTTTGGAATCAAGTCAAGGACACAAAAGGAAAATCAAATTCCTTTAAACACACGTGCGTCTACCGCACTATATATATTTCACAATAATCATGCTAGAAAGGATAGGAAGAGGTTCACATACCTCGCGACGATTATCGACAATTAGAAAAATGCTCCAACGTACTATAACCCTGCTAGCCTTTTCCACCCTTCAAGTAGAATACGCTACTCGTAGTACTTCAACCTATAATGGCCATAAAACGTTTATTAACTTCTAGATCCCTTCGTAGAATATTTCTAAGTACCAGGTTCCATATTCTACGGAAAATTCGACAGCACCTCCCTCCCCGTAACCACATAAATAACCTCCACTAACAAGGCCCACTACCAAACCAACAACTCAGAGGGAATTACACGTCTAACCGGACGTGTACAATTCTGCCCTACAATAATACTATAAGTCTACTGTAAATACAGTCCAATGTAAATACAGTTCAATTCTTTTTAATCATCCTTCCATAAATCATATACTCAATTATATATTACTACAACATGTAATCTCCAATTCTGATAGGGGATAAAGATCATTACCTCGATAAGCCCGCATTATCCAAGATTTATAAGTCGATCTGAACAACGCTTAGCTCAAATTCATACGCCCAACCCGCCTCAGAAACCCTTAGAAGTTTCTAAACAACTTCTCTTAACACTTCAACTCCAAAAAGTGAAGAACACTTAGGCTTTAAAAATGGCCACTTTCGGCCAAGGCAAGGTTTCAAGGCTAGGGATGTGAAATCTTTTCCAACTCTTGGTACACAATCTTCCTAACACCCTAAGGAAGAACACTTAAAAGTTTAAGAATTTTTGGACAACATTTTGGTCAAGATCTTAGCCAAAAACGAGAGCACTCACTAAAGGGGAGGGAGTATTTTTCAAGCTTGGAAATCTCTAAGTGTGGATGAATAAGTCTTGCACTCAAGGGGGGTATTTATAGAGAAATAAAGGGCTAGGATTAAAGCAAGTGTAAGGTGAAGATTGGGTCCAAGTGTGAGTGGATTCTTCCAACCAAATGTCCACCACAACTTTGAGACATGTGGCCACCACATTAAAGAGACATGTGGCTAGCCACATGTCCCTAAAAACGTCCAAGACCAAGGGGGGGGGGGGTGCCATGTTCCGCCCTCCTACTCGTCCAAAATATTTCATCTCCCGAAAATATCTGTAATGCCAAAA
Source organism: Przewalskia tangutica (assembly GCA_029844215.1). Taxonomy (NCBI): domain Eukaryota; kingdom Viridiplantae; phylum Streptophyta; class Magnoliopsida; order Solanales; family Solanaceae; genus Przewalskia; species Przewalskia tangutica. Next base: position 109,453 of record JAQGDG010000157.1, read on the forward strand.
ATCCGAAAATAAAGTGGGCCCCACAAAACCGTAAATTTTCCCCGTGGGCCCCACGTGACCAATTCCGGAAATAATATTCCATAATTCTCAAATATTCCAAAAAGTCCGAATACCAAATCTGGGAATCCAATTCCCATTAACGAACCTTTTTCCTTCAAAAAATCCGGAAACTTTTCCGTCGAAAAATCACATCTTTCTTCCTTTCCAATTTTAATGTCGTATTCTCGTACGTACGTCCTTGTATACATACTCTGGAACTACGGGGTGTAACATTCTTCCCCCCTTAGAAACATTCGTCCCGAATGTTCCTTCTAAGTCTCTAAACACACATGCGCCGGTATAGTCTTCACTACTATACTTACAAAACCAATTATGCCACACCTGGCCATAATACCACATACGCGCAAAAACTCACATCCAAGCCAACGAAGAATCATCTCTAAAGCGTATAACAATACTATTAGCTCCACCCATGGTCCGAAGGATACTTTCTTCACACCTTTACTTTATAAAAAGGACACTTCCATCTTCTTAACACATCTACGCCTCTTTTCTTACTCGTCGTACCCTCCTCGTACACTCGAACTCTTCCTACTATACGTACCACATTTCTGTCATTGCTTCAGTTTTCAAAAATCTTGGGGTTACCATCTCCAACTTGGTCATCATTAACTGGGAACACTCTGGATGGATCTCCGATACTCTTCCGAATCATAGCAACATGGAAGACCGGACGTACTGCCTCCTAAGTCGGACGGCAGTGCTAACTTATAGGCAACCTGGCCTTATTCTACAAACGATCTGGAAAGGCCCAAGTACCTCGGCTAAGTTTCCCCTGCTTTCCGAATCTCGCCACACCGCCGGTGGTACCTTGAAGACCACCGGCTTCGAACTCCAGTGTCGACGCCGATTATCCGCATCGACACGTGACTCGAAATGCAAATAACCTTTTCTGGATAAACTTCACCCTATCCTCATCCAGCTGAATCAAGTATGGACCCACTATCTGAACCTTGCCAACATCGAACCAATCGATCGGCAACCTACACTTCCGCCCATACAAGGCTTCATAAGGCGACATCCGAATACTGAAATGGTAGCTATTATAATACTCACTCAACAAGAGGCAAATAATCTTTACAGCTACCCCTGAAATCAAAACATTGGCCCGCAACCTATCCTCAAATGTCTGGATAAAACGCGTTGTTTGTCCGTCGGCCCGAGGGTGAATGCAATACTGAGACTCACCTGAGTTCCTAACCCCGCCTGGTAAAACCTCCAGAAACAAAAGAAATAGCCAAACGGGCTCCACCGCACATCGTAAAAGTAGGAATCGTGCACCTTAAAACCTCACGATACATAACATCTCGCATAACCTCGCCGAGTAGCGATCTGGCGAAAGACAAGATGGATCGACCTCATCGGCCCGACCTCGGTCGAGCATCCACGAACTCGTCACGATGGTTACCTAAACTTGGGCCTAACACCCTCGTGACCTATCATCTAGCGGGACCACGCCAGCCCGACCACATTCGGGATGTGGGTTGACTCGCGATATGGCCTCGGCCCGACCCAACTTCGTACTAAACTCGTTCCGTCCGGAACAATCTTACCAATTGGCGTCATGAAAGCTACCACTTCCCTCTCACACTACCCATGGAATTATCCCACAATATATATCACGCATGCAAACTTGCCCGACAAAGACCAGCCGTAAAATCATCCACTCAAGCGGCCTTGCATCAAGGTCCCAGTATTATAAATTCTAAGGCTCACCATTTTCTCGTCCCCAGACTTACCCTTTTCAACTACCCATGTTTTCTAATCCACACCTAACACAATGCTATCCGCATTACACTACGTATAACTACCACAACGACCTAAACAAGTCTCTTGGTGAAGATATCTCTTTAACTACTACCTCACTTCCTTTGTCGCTCTAATCAAATCACCTTTCTTGGGCGCATAACTACGAAGGTGATGAACCGACCGATCCCGGCGGTGAGTCGTAACATCCGCGCCACCTCAGTCGAACAATTTCTCGCAAAATGGCCTGCCGTCAAGCATAACAAGATGTCAGTAGTCGACACTCCCATAAGAACACCTACCACAACGCCATACCGAGTGGGGTGGCCTCTCTGCTAACACGCCTTCCTCTCCGAACCACTCAATCCGCAATCGACTTGGTAGGCTAAGTCATCCCACCGTATCCTCCTAATAGGACATTCTCTCCTCATGGCCACGACGGTCATTGGTAAAACAAGCATTAGTAAAAAACGACATTTCGGGATGACGCCTACCACAAAGTGAACACCGAGGGAAAATCAATCGGGCTAGAACTATGTAAATCGTGAACCGAAACCACGAGTTCGACCAACTCCTAAATACCGACGTCCCGAAGTCAGCGGAGGACCACTCATCTTGGCGGAGGCGCATAACGATCTGCGGTGAGAAGGTCCGCCTCGAAAGTTACCAAGGACCTGCTGCTCGCCTCTTCGCTGTTCTTGGTTAATCCGTCGATCTCACGTTCCTCGATCTGCTGCGCATAAGCTGTCTGGCGGGCAACGCCCATGCCCTCATCAAGAGTTACTCTTGTACCTCCTTCACTAGATAATCGTCAAGTCTGTGACATATCGGTGCACACTATCTCTACATGCGCCACTAAAGCGGGGACATAACGAGCGATGAGTCAAACTCGATCTTTGTATTCCCGAACCGTCGCGCTTACGCCTCAACATCATAAATCCATCTGCCCGAAGTTCTCTCATCTGCGAGGGCAAGAAGTGTAAGAAATGCCTCACGAGAACTCGTCCCAACCAGGTGGAGGCGCATGCTTCCGTGATAGTTCCAGATCAAGCCGGTCATCGCGATACCATGCGGCCGATGCGAACCTAAGACCACCGATTGTGTCTCAAGCCTTGATCACTCTCGCGATCCGCTATAATCGTCGAATAAACTCACGAGGATCTTCCTCGTCTCGATCCATAGAACTCTCGGGTGGTGCCTCAAAAGTCGAAGTCTCAAACTATCGGATCTAGGGTGAACTCGTCGCTGGAACCTCGACTCTCGTCGTCCTCATTCCTAGCCACAAGCTGTCACGACCGAACTCGGGCGTGGTCGTGTCTTACCGCACCCTAGTGATACAACATCGAGTAATGTCAGTGGAACATAAAACACATACATGAAACAAATGAAGTACAAAGATGTCTGAGGAAAACTTGCCTTTCGGCGTATATATAAATAACAACTCTTACAAATGAGCAGTTTAATCCTTTTACAAACCACCTTAGCATTACTACAGACTTAAGAAATGATATGACAACAATGGCGGGACAGGGCCGCCATACCACGAATGTAAATACCTACAACGAGGGACTATACGAAGATAAGCCTCGGAGAAACGGAGCTTTCCCCAATGACTGTGACCACAGGCGAGGATCAACGGCGGTGTACCTTTACTGCGGCATGAGCGGCCCGAGAGTCGATTACAACAGTACCAAGTATGTGAAACATGAAGATCACGTAAATGAAATCATAGTAGTCTATAAGCGGGAGACATGTATGATAGCAAACTACGATTCGCGATAAATAGCGATCATGTCTAGTCGGGGACTCACGCCTCAGTCATCACTCGATATAACAATGGGTCTCACGCCACAACATCAATCATGCGTGGAATACCTTCCTCACCGCCGATCGATGATAGAAAAGCACCAAGGAATACATGAACAGCGGGTCCCACTGTGTCCAAATAAAGCGATGCGAGGTAAATGCGAAGGCATGCCGTCTACTAACACCAGCATTACTAACAAGGTCATAAAGCGTATCATGATATCTGTCTGGCCGTCACATGATCAAAGCTGGTCGCTCGCCCGATATCAAATGTGCGCGTCTAGCCACAGAACTCCCGCGACTCGCATAGGCCGCCTCATAGGCGCGTGAGGTATAACCACGCGTCGAGGTAGCTACTCCCGGCGTAAATCCCGGACTCGCGATCGCGCAGCCACATGACGCGCATGACCATAAAGGCCGCACTAACACGGAACTCTCGTAGCTCGCGCAGGCCCCGGGACCAGCGTAGGTATTCTCGAATCATGGTCCCGGACGCTGAGTCTACCGCGTCGGAGGAAGCTTAACCCGGAAACCACGGTGAGTGGTATAATACCAACATAACGGTTTATCGTTTAAACAACTAAGCACAATCACGGAAAACCCGCTTTACACACATCACGAGAATACTAACACACGTAGCGTCCTAATATGATTACTTATCAAATCAATACGAAGGTATTACAAGGCTATCACAAACCAACACAATCCGATTATACACACAAGGTACATTCTATTATATGATTAACAAGATCGAGTATCTATTCCCAAAGTACTTACATTATCATTTAAAAGTGCGTTACTTTCACAAAAGTCACAATACCCGTAGTATATGAAAATAGAGTGATTATCTTTTGAAGTGAATCAAACACTTATCTTTGTAAAATCAAGTAACAACAATATTATTCAAACGTCCAAGTTTTCCTAATTTCAAATGTTCACGTTTCTTATTTTAGAAAGGTTTCGTAGTTCATAGTCTTATTCATTTAAGAATATAATTCTCTTTTAACTATCTGAGAAACATAAGCCTTATATGTGAGTAGGGTATTCTTGTTTATAACAATCTTATTACTGACCATGATCTAGGAAATATCATTTTGTCTCATCTTAGCTTCATGCGGATGGAAGTTTCTCTTGGTTTTAATAATACTTAATCTGTCAAAACATTTCCTTTTATTAGCATGCGGTGGTTTGTCGATACACATTACGATTTCGAAATCGATAAAACATTCTTAAGCCGTTATACCTAACTTCCCATAAAGCTAGTATAACTCTTAAGTTTTCAAAAAAACCAAGTATTACTTCTTCTTTCGAAATGATTCAAAAATCTTTTGAAATAATTCAAGTTCTTTATTAACACATAATAAGCCAGTTATAGTTCAAATCAGTTACCTTTTAAAAACCACAAGTATTTTCTTACCAACATAAAGTCATATAACCAACTTCCCATAAAGCCGTTATAACACTTTATGTTTTAAACAATCAAATACATTTAGCATATATCGTCTACCGTACTACATAGTTCACATATCATGCTAGAAGAGATAGGAAGAGGTTCACATACCTCGCGGACAGTATCGACTAATAGCAAAAGCGCTCAAGTACTTCCAAGTCGGCTACTCCTTAAGCCGGTAGATCGCGCCACGCGTAGTACTCAACCTATAAGGACACAAGGCGCTTATTAATAATTAGATCCGCCGTAGAACATTCTACGAAAATTCGCAAGACTCCCCATGCAGCGTAAATCTCTCTCTATCGGGCGGCTACCAAGCCAACCAGGGGTTATACGTCTAACCGGACGTGCACAATTCTACCTCACGAAAAGCTACACAAGTCTCTTTATGTCTGATCCATGTAAATACTGATTCGGTACTCTTCTTTTGATAAAGTTTCTTATTATTCATGATTAAGTCAAATGACATTGCAGATAACATAGTTCATTTCTATATATTGTATACTTCAACTATATAGTCTAACAATTATTTAATTTCCAATTACAATAGAGGACAAGATATTTACCTCGATAAGCCCATAATTATCCAAGTTTAAATGTCGATCACGAGCAAGGTTTAGCTCCTACTCGTGCGCTCAGACCAGCTCCAAACAACCCTTAGAAGTTCTAACCAACTTCTAATTATTACTCCAACTAACTATGGAGATTTTCCTTAGGGCTTGGTTTTGTGGTGAAGGGAAGTATAATAGTATTTACAGGCTTTTATTATAAGTATAACCTTAGAATACTACAAGGTATACGGCTAAGGTAATTTGGGCATTATAACAATACTTTTGAGAGTATTTCTACCAAGAGGGGTATTATCTGAAAACAACTAGGCTAGGGGTACCCACGGCTAGCACCCTGAGGGGAAAGGGCTCTCGGCGAGGGGAGGAGGCTCTTGGCGAACTCTACACTAAGGAGGGAGGAGGAATTTAACACTTGAAATATTTAGGAATGGATGAACAAGTCTTCCAGGGGGTATTTATAGCAAAACCCAAGGCAACCAATGGCGAGATCAAGCCATGTGCAGGCAAGTGTAAGGCCTAGATCAAGCCAAGTGCACCTAACCTACTCCACCAAACATGACACAAAACAAGCCACAAACAAGGCCCAAATTAAGGGACCAATCGGCGAGGCCAACCACCCTTGACCGCCCTCTAAATCGTCGATGAGGGTGACAAGTGTCACCCTCGTTAACCAAAATATTTCGTCTCTCGGAAAAATCCGCAAAAATATAAATGACATAGCGAATTTTCCCTACGAAGTCGTGGAAACGTTTCATCAACGACTCTAATCGGGTGTTGTGCACAAAGTGAAAATCGGCCAAGCCTACTTAAGCTTCAAAATTTCTACGTCGCCCGTGCATACACCTGGAAATACGAGGTATAACATTCTCCTCGTAGAAACATTCGTCGAATGTTCCTTCTAAGTCTCAAAACAAGCGCGCGGTATAGTCTTTACTACTATACTTACGAGAACAAATCTGCCCACGCGCCACGTAAAACACTGCGCAAAACTCACATCTAAGCCGAGAAAACACCTCTAACATCACCAAATTAATGATCACAACTCACTTGCCATACATGCTCGCTTCTCCCTTTACTCGTCGTGATACCACTTTTGTCACTTTGCGCGAGGTTCTAGTGTCACTCGTGACGCGACAAATGGTGCCGGCTGCGTGCGATCCACGAGGTATCGTACACTCGAACTCTTACCACATTTACGTCGCCCGATCTCAAAACTTCGGGGTTACTATCTCTAACGTGGTCATCATTATCGGGAACACTCTGAATGGATCTCCGATACTTTCCGATCATAACAATACGAAAGGCCGGACGTCTTGCCTCTAAGTCGGACGGCAAAAGCTAACATATAGGCCTTTGGCCTACTGCGCACGAATCTGCAAGGCCCAAGTAACTCGGGCTAAGTTCCCTCTGTTTTCCAAAACTCGTCACACCCAAGGTGGTATCTTGAAGACCGGCCGTCGACTGAACTCTAAGCGTCGTCGATAATCGCATGATTCCTCGAGTGCCAAAACCTCTTCTAGATAAGCTTCGCCTATCCACGACTGTTGGAACAAACTGAACCAACTATCGAACCTTGCCAACATCGAACCAATCGGCCGTGACTTACACTTCCGCCCTACAAGGCTTCATAGGAGACATCCGAACACCGAAATGGTAGCTAACAACACTCCTTCAACGGAGACAACAAACCTTGCAACTACCCGAAATCAAACACGGCGAGGCGAATGTGCGGTCGAGACTACCTGAGTTCTAACCTGCTGGTATAACTTCGAGAAAAATGAAAATAGCCACACAGGCTTCACGCTGTCATAAGGTGAAGGTAGGCACCCCGTGCAGCCTTACAACCTTTCTGATAAAACAACACTGCCGAGTAAACGGTCTTTGCTAGAAAACAAGACGGCTGACCTCCTCGGCCCGACTACTGGTCGAATGCATCCACGAATTCGTACGTTGGTTAACTAAACTCGGGCCTAACACCCTCGTAACCCCAACCCAAAGCGGGACCACCACAACCTGACCCACGCAAATGCGCGCGGGTTGACCCGCAACGTGGCCTCGGCCCCCGGCCGCGCGCATACTAGCTCCCGACCGGAACAATCTCACTAATCACATTACGAAAACCTAGCGGTCTCCTTAGCTCGACTACCCTCTTTCATTCCACACTACTCAGGGACTAATCCCACCAACATAACTCACGTGCACTATGCACTCCTATAAGGGTCAAACATAAACAATACATCTTTTACTCGAGATGGCCTTACCTCTAAGGTCTCTACGTATAAAACTCTAAGGCTCACACCTTCTCTATCCCCCAAAATCTTACTCGGTTAACCCACCATGATTTCTAATCACAACTAACACACTGCTATCAGAACATAGCACTTAAGGTATACTCACCTTATCACACATACAGATCTCAGAGGTTAAGGATATATCTATATCTCTTGCTTCACTCCTTAGTCGTTCTAATCAAACTGCCGTAGGCGCAGCTAAGGAAGATGACAAACTACCCACCGATCACGAAGGCTAAGTCCTCCGCGAGGACACTCTTTCGACATCGGACCACAGCGGTCGCCGTACAACACGTACCAACTAAAAGGCGACATTCCGGGATGGCGCGCCCGCATGTGAACACCGAGAAAAAGCGAATCGGATGGTTGGAACTACGTGTAGGCGTGAGCGGAAGCTGGAGCTCGACCAACTCCTACATACCGAGCGTCACGAACCACGTGGAGGACCTTTCAGCGATGAATGCGCATAATCTAATCTGTGGTGAGGCGACTCGCCGCGCGAGTTACAAAGGACCTTGCTACTCGGCCTCTTACTGCATCGCCGTTAACGTCGACCTCTCGTTTCTCGGCTGCTGCGCGCAGCCGAACACGAGCCATGCTCAAGCCTAATCAAGAACTTACTCTTGCACAACCTTTTCGTTGATATTCATCAAGACTCGCGATGCATCGGTATACTCTCGGTAGTCAAATCCATAGTTAATGCGGTCGCCTCCGAAATCTATATTCTCTGTTCGATGCGTGGGCGAAGGTTCAAATATCATGGCGCAGATGAGCTGCGCGCCAGTGCTAAACTCTCTTTGGGGCTAGTGGCGTCGCAAAAACTCCCGAATGAAGCACCACCCGGTGATGATTGGGCTGTGCCACGTAACCCTCTGTACTCTGCTCGCGGCTCCGCCATTGCCTTGCCCTCACGGGCGGGTTGCCTGCGTGGAGGCATAGCGGTAAGGGAAAGAAATACGTTAGAGGTCCGGCTTACAACACGGCTCTAAGGCACGATCTCGAGTGAGAAAAATAGAAACCAATCCTAAATATCCTATAGCCTCACGATTATTGGTGTGGTGCGCAACACACCGATAGTCAAACTTCCCGGATACGGTCGTAGACACTTTCCGAGGATTAAGCGCTCTGATACCACTTTTGTCACGACCGAACTGGGCGTGGTGGTGCCTACCGGGCACCCTGGTGATACAACATCAGTAATCGTGAACATAAAACACATACATGAAACAAATGAAGTACAAAACGATGTCGAGAAAACTTGCCTTTCGGCATATATATAAATAACAACTCTTACAAATGAGCAGTTTAATCCTTTTTACAAACCACGCTTGCGATTACTACGGACCTAAGAAATGATATGACAACAATGGCGGGACGGGGCCCGCCATACCACGAATGTAAATACCTACAACGACAGGACTATGCGAGATAAGCCTCGGAGAAAGCGGAGCTTTCCCAACGCTTGTGACCCTAAGGCGAGATCAACGGCGGTGTACCTTTACTGCGGCATGAACGCGGCCCGAGGAGGTCGATCTGGCAGTACCAAGTATGTGAAACATGAAGATCACGTAAATGAAATCATAGTAGTCTATAAGCGGGAGACATGTATGATAACCAAACTACGATTCATAATAAATAGCGGTCATGTCTAGTCGGGGACTCACGCCTCAGTCATCACTCGATATAACAATGGGTCTCACGCCACAACATCAATCATGCCCATGGAATACCTTCCCGCCGCTGCGATCGATGATAGAAAAGCACCAAGGAATACACATGAACAGCGGGTCCCACCGTGTCCAAATAAAACGATGCGGGGTAAATGCGAAGGCATAGCGTACTAACACCAGCGGTACTAACAAGGTCATAAATCGTATCATGATATCTGTCTGGCGTCCGCATGATCAAAGCGGTCGCCGCGCGCAATATCAAATGTGCGCGTCTAGCCTGAACTCCGCGACTCCGCGTAGGCCGATCTCATAGGCGCATGAGGTATAACCCGCATCGAGGTAGCTACTCCGGCGTCGCCCCGACTCGCGATCCGCATGGCACATAGACCGCATGACCATAAAGGCGCGCTAACACGGAACTCTCGTAGCTCGCGATAGGCCCCGGGACCCGCGTGAGGTATTCTCGAATCATGGTCCCGCATCGCTGAGTCTACCCGCGTCGGAGGCGGCTTAACCCGGAAACACGGTGAGTTGTATAATACCAACATAACGATTTATCGTTTAAACAACCTAAGCACAATCACGGAAAACCCTTTACACACATCACGCGAATACTAACACACGTAGCATCCTAATATGATTACTTATCAAATCAATACGAAGGTATTACAAGGCTATCACAAACCAACACAATCCAGATTATACACAAGGTACATTACATTATATGATTAACAAGATCGAGTATCTATTCCCAAAGTACTTCATACATTATCTTTTAAAAGATGCGTTACTTTCACAAAAGTCACACAATACGTAGTATATGAAAATAGAGTGATTATCTTTTGAAGTGAATCAAACACTTATCTTTGTAAAATCAAGTAACAACATTATTATCAAACGTCAAGTTTGCCTAATTTCAAATGTTCACGTTTCTTATTTTAGAAAGGTTTAGTAGTTCATAGTCTTATTCATTTAAGAATATAATTCTCTTTTAACTATCGAGAAACATAAGCCTTATATGTGAGTAGGGTATTCTTGTTTATAACAATCTTATTACAATGACCATGATCTAGGAAATATCATTTTGTCTCATCTTAGCTTCTGCGGATGGAAGTTTCTCTTGGTTTTAATAATACTTAATCTGTCAAAACATTTCCTTTTATTAACGCTGCGATGGTTTGTCGATACACATTACGATTTCGAAATCGAGAAAACATTCTTAAGCCGTTAAACCTAACTTCCCATAAAGCTAGTATAACTCTTAAGTTTTCAAAAAAACCAAGTATTACTTCTTCTTCGAAATGATTCAAAAATCTTTTGAAATACTTCAAGTTCTTTATTAACACATAATAAGCGGTTATAGTTCAAATCGATTTACCTTTTAAAAACCACAAGTATTTTCTTACCAACATAAAGTCGTTATAACCAACTTCCCATAAAGCGTTATAACACTTTATGTTTTAAACAATCAAATACATTTAGCATATGCGTCACTGGTACTACATAGTTCACACATATCATGCTAGAAGAGATAGGAAGAGGTTCACATACCTCGCGGCAGTATCGACTAATAGCAAAACGCTCAAGTACTTCCAACCGTCGGCTACTCCTTAAGCAGTAGATCGCGCCACGCGTAGTACATAAGGCCACAGCGCTTATTAATATTTAGATCCTTCGTAGAACATTCTACGTAAAATTCGGCGCACCTCCACATGGCGTAAATCTCCTCTCTATCGGGTAGGCTAAGCCAACCGAGGGGTTATCGTCTAAACCGGACGTGCACAATTCTACCTCACGTAAAAGCTACACAAGTCTCTGTAATACGATCCTATGTAAATACTGATTCGATTACTCTTCTTTCGAAAAGGTTTCTTATTATTGGGCTTAAGTCAAAAGACATTGCGATAACAACGTTCGATTCTATATATAGTATACTTCAACTATATAGTCTAACAATCATGTAATTTCCAATTACAATAGAGGACAAGATATTTACCTCGATAAGCCCATAATTATCCAAGTTTAAATGTCGATCTGAGCAAGGTTTAGCTCCTACTCGTGCGCTCAGGCCAGCTCAAACAACCCTTAGAAGTTCTAACCAACTTCTACTTATTACTCCAACTAACTATGGAGATTTTCCTTAGGAGCTTCGGTTTTGTAGTGAAGGGAAGTATAATAGTATTTACGGGCTTTTCGTATAAGTATAACCTTAGAATACTACAAGGTATCTGCTAAGGTAATTTGGGCATTATAACAATACTTTTGAGTATTTCTACCAAGAGGGGGTATTATCTGAAACAACTAGGCTAGGGGTACCCAGCTAGCACCCAGGGGAAAGGGCTCTCGGCCAAGGGGAGGGAGGCTCTTGGCGAACTCTACACTAAGGGGAGGAGGAGGAATTTAACACTTGGAAATATTTAGGAATGGATGAACAAGTCTTCCGAGGGGGTATTTATAGCAAAACCCAAGGCAACCAATGGCGAGATCAAGCCATGTGCAAGGCAAGTGTAAGGCCTAGATCAAGCCAAGTGCACCCTAACCTACTCCACCAACATGGCAAAACAAGCCACAAAACAAGGCCCAAATTAAGGGACCAATCGGCCAAGGCCAACCACCGACCGCTCTAAATCGCCTAATGAGGGTGACAAGTGTCACCTCCGTTAACAAAATATTTCGTCTCTCGGAAAAATCCATAAAAATATAAATGACATAGCGGAATTTTCCCTACGAAAGTCGTGGAAAGCGTTTCATCAACGACTCTAATCGGGTGTTGTGCACAAAGTGAAAATCGGCCAAGCCTACTTAAGCTTCAAAAAAATTTCTACGTACGTCCTTACGTACATACACTGGAAATACGGGGTATAACAAAGCCTAGCTAGTAACTGGGCCATCTCCTTGTAACCATATCCTCGGCTCCTGGCCGTGGGACTAGAGGCTCAGGTATCGTGGTCTCAGTAGCTCTTTATTCGCTCTAAACTCTCTGGGCTAGCGGCGTCGCAGAACTCCCGAATGAAGCAACATGCTCGTAATGGCGGGCTCTGTGCCTCGTAACTCTCTGTATTCTACTCGCGGCTCCTCTCGCCGCCTTCGGGCTCACGGTTGCCTTGCGTGAGGCATAACTAGCATACGAATCGCGCAGGAGTCCAACTTATAACACGTATCTAAGGCACGATCTCGAGTGAGAAGAATGGAAACCAATCCTAAATATTCTCAGATCCTCCTCGATTATAGGTGTAGTGCGCAACACGCCGATAATCAAGACTACTGCTAGATACGGTCTGTAGACACTTTTCGAGGATTAATCGCTCGATACCACTTTTGTCACGACCGACCGTGCGTGGTCGTGCCTTACCCGGGCACCCTAGTGATACAACATCGAGAAAATCAGCGGAAATAAAAACTTACATGAAACAAGATATCTGATAAGAAAAATAGGCTAACAACGGTCGCTTCTGCGTATATATAAAAGATTAAACACGAGCGATTCATCCCATTTACAAACCCCGCCCACAGTGATTACTGCACTCTCAAGAATATTATAACACAACGACGGACGTGGCCCCACCATACCACGAATGTAAGTACCTACAACGACTGACTATACCAAAGATAAGCCTCCGAGAAATGGAGCTTCCCAAAGCTGAATCGTGATCCTATGGCGAGGATCAACAATCGGTGTACCTACACTGCGGCATGAGCGGCCCAAGCAGTCGATCTGGCGGTACAGTATGTGAAATCGTAAATCTTGAAATAAAATCATAACATTTTAAAACCAATTACAAATACGTCTTAACAACCAATTTAACGCACATAGTGCCACGGCATAAACAAGAGCAAAATAGATATAACGAATCGGTCTTTTCTAGGCGCTAATGATCGAAGCAAGGCGATCGCCCGTAGTATCATTATGCGAGCCTAATCCTGAACTCCGCGATCGCGTAGACCGCTGGTCGCGTGAGGTATTCGCGTCGGGGTAGCTAACCCGGCATCAACTCGACTCCGCGATCGCGTAGTCACTGGACGCGTGAGGTATTCCTCGCGTCGGCGTAACACCGTGATCATTCGGAACTCCGCGACTCGCATAGGTCCCATGGACCGCGTGAGGTATTCTCGCATCGAGGTGGCTAACCCTCGGCATAACAAGTCGGGGTAAGTGATATAATACCGGATAATCGCTTATCGTTAAACAACATAAGCACAACAAGAAAACCCTTACACAAGCGTCACAAGACTAACACACGTGGCGTCATAACATGTTTACTTATCAAACCAACAAGAAAGTATTACAAGGCTATCATAAGCCAACATAGTCAAGTTACTCACACAAAAGTCACGATGCACCCGTAGTATCAAAATAGAGTAACTATCTTTTAAGCAAACCAAAACAATTTCCATACCTTCTTTTTAAACCTATCTTAAGACAAAAACATGCCTTCCTTTTTAAACCATTTTAAGACAAAACCATACCTTCCTTTAAAACAAAGACACTTTTTCCTTTTTAAAGTCAAGTAGCAATATACTTTTTAAACCAAGTGTCTTACTCTTTTAAAAACAAGTAACCTATACTTTTAAATCAAGTTACTTCTCCTTTCCCAAAATCAAGTTGTTTATAAGTCAAGTCTCTTTACTTCCAAAAATCAGTCTCTTAATCTTTAAATCATATCTTTTAAGGAAACCAACCTCCAACTTTTAAAATGTCAAGTTATTATTTTAAATCCAATGATAAACCATTCTTTTGTTTTCATAAAGTCGTTATAAATAACTTCCCATAAAGCAATTATAACACTTTATGTTTTAAACCAACCAAGGACAACTATTCTCATTTTCGAAATCAAGATAACTTTATTCTTTAAAAGACCCCACACCCATTACTCATGAATGAGGTTTTACAACTTTTTAACATAATTCAAGTCCTTAATATTTCATAACAAGTCACTTAACTTTGGAATCAAGTCAAGGACACAAAAGAAAAATCAAATTCCTTTAAACACACATGCGTCTACCGTACTACATAGTTCACAAAAATCATGCTAGAAAGGATAGGAAGAGGTTCACATACCTCGCGACGATTATCGACAATTAGCAAAACGCTCCAAGTATCATAACCCTGCTAGCCTTTTCCACCCTTTAAGTAGAATACGCTACTCGTAGTACTTCAACCTATAATGGCCATAAAACGTTTATTAACTTCTAGATCCCTTCGTAGAATATTTCTAAGTACCAGGTTCCATATTCTACGGAAAATTCGGCAGCACCTCCCTCCCCGTAACCACATAAATAACCTCCACTAACAAGTCCCACTACCAAACCAACAACTCAGAGGGAATTACACGTCTAACCGGACGTGTACAATTCTGCCCTACAATAATACTATAAGTCTACTGTAAATACAGTCCAATGTAAATACAGTTCAATTATTTTTAACCATCCTTCCATAAATCATATACTCAATTATATATTACTACAACATGTAATCTCCAATTACAATAGGGGGATAAAGATCATTACCTCGATAAGCCCAAAATTATCCAAGATTTATAAGTCGATCCTGAGCAACGTTTAGCTCCAATTCCTTACGCTCCAACCCGCTCCAAGAAACCCTTAGAAGTTTCTAAACAACTTCTCTTAACACTTCAACTCCAAATAGTGAAGAACACTTAGGCTTTAAAAAAGTCCACTTTCGGCCAAGGCAAGGTTTCAAGGCTAGGGATGTGAAATCTTTTCCAACTCTTGGTACACAATCTTCCTAACACCCTAAGGAAGAACACTTAAAAGTTTAAGAATTTTTGGACAACATTTTGGTCAAGATCTTAGCCAAAAACGAGAGCACTCACTAAAGGGGAGAGAGTATTTTTCAAGCTTGGAAATCTCTAAGTGTGGATGAATATGTCTTGCACTCAAGGGGGTATTTATAGAGAAATCAAGGGCTAGGATTAAAGCAAGTGTAAGGTGAAGATTGGGTCCAAGTGTGAGTGGATTCTTCCAACCAAATGTCCACCACAACTTTGAGACATTTGGCCACCACATTAAAGAGACATGTGGCTAGCCACATGTCCCTAAAAATGTCCAAGACCAAGGGGGGGGGGGGGTGCCATATGTCGCCCTCCTACTCGTCCAAAATATTTCATCTCCCGAAAATATCCGTAATGCCAAAAATCCGAAAATAAAGTGGGCCCCACAAAACCATAAATTTTCCCCGTGGGGCCCACGTGACCAATTCCGGAAATAATATTCCATAATTCTCAATTATTCCAAAAAGTCCGAATACCAAATCTGGGAATCCAATTCCCATTAACGAACCTTTTTCCTTCAAAAAATCCGGAAACTTTTCCGTCGAAAAATCACATATTTCTTCCTTTCCAATTTTAATGTCGTATTCTCGTACGTACGTCCTTGTATAAATACTCTGGAACTACGGGGTGTAACAACCTACATACCCTGGAACTACGGGGTGTAACACCCTTTGTCGCTCTAATCAAATCCTGCTTTCTGTGGCGTAACTACTGGAAGGTGATGAACCACCATCGATCCGAAGGTGAGTCGTAACATCCGCGCCACCTGCGGTCCGACAATTTCTGCAAAATGGCCCTGCTGTCAAGCATAACAAGCTATCAGTAGTACGACACTCCCATAAGAACACCTACCACAACGGCCATGCAGGGTGGGGTGGCCTCACTCAGCTAACACCCTCTCCAGAACCATCAATCCAAGAATCGACTTGGTAGGCTAAGTCATCCCACTGTATCTCTCCTACTAGGACATTCTCTCATCACATGTCACGGCGTGGTAAAACAAGCATTAGTAAAGCGACATTTCGGGATGACGTCTGCAGCATAGTGAATCTGAGGAAAATCGAATCTGGGTGGCTAGAACCTATGTAAATCGTGAACGAAACCACGGAGCTCGACCAACTCCTGCATACCGAGCGTCCACGAGCAGTGGAGGACCACTCTGATCTTGGCGGAGCGCATAACCGATCTGCTGCGAGAAGGTCGCCTCGAAAGTTACTAAAGGACCTGCATTGCGGCCTCTTCTGCTGATCTTGGTTGTCTGCTGATCTCTACGTTCCTCGATCTGCTGCGCGCATAAGCTGTCTGCGAACGCGTCCATACTCGCGAAGAGTTACTCTTGTACCTCCGCCACTAGATAATCGTCAAGTCTGTGACATATCGGTGCCGCACTATCCTCCGTATGCGCTAAAGCGGGGACATAACGAGCCAACGAGTCAAACTCGATACTGTATTCCCGAACCGTCCGCCCGTTCTGCCTCAACATCATAATCGAACTGCCCGAGCTCTCCTCATCTGCGAGGGCAAGAAGCGTGTAGGAAATGCCTCTAAGGTCTTGATCATTTTCATGATCCGCTGCAACTGTCGAATAAACTCATGAGGATCTTCCTCAGTTCTCAATCCATGGAACTCGGGTGGGTGCGACTTAAGTCGAATTCTCAACTATCGGATCTAGGGTGAACTCACGGTACTACGGAACCTCCGACTCGTGCGTCCTCATTCCTAGCCACAAGCCTAGCTAGTAACAGGGCCATCTCCTTGTAACTCATATCCTCGGCTCCTGGTCGTGAAACTGGAGACTCAGGTATCGTGGTCTCTGCAAATACTGATGCTTCTCTAAACTTGTTATACCCTGTATTTCCAGAGTATGTACTCGAGGGCGTACGTACAAAAGTTTAAGCCTTAATTAGGCATTAGGGACGAAATTGTGCACAACTAACGAAAAGAATTGTTTTCCGACGAAAAGTTTTCCGAACCTTGCGAAGGGAAAATTACGGTTGCGACATTTATAATTTTTGCGGATTTTTCCGAGAGATGAAATATTTTGGACCAACGAGAGGGCGACATGTGTCACCCTCAAGTTGGCGGATTGGGGGACGATTTCTTGGCACGTTTTTGTCAAGAAAAAGACCTTAAACATTGGTCAAGGTTAGGTAGGATATTTTGTGATATTTGTGGAGTAGATGGATAAGGTTACACTTGCCCAAATCTACACCCTCCACTTGCCCTCCACTTGCCTTAATCTTGGCCCTTGGTAGTCCTATAAATACCCCCTCCCCCCCCTTAGTGCAAGAATTCTTCATCCACAAAACATTTTCCAAGTCTCAAAAACTCCCCTCTCCCTTTGTGAGCTTTTCGTCCAAGCTCTCCCCCCCCCCCTTCCTTGTGTTCTAGCCGAAAAATACCCCCCTCCCTTGGTAGAAAAATCTCTCCAAAGTATTGTTACTATTCCCAAATACCTTAGCCAATCCCTTGTAGTATTTCCTAAGTCACCTCTATACTAAAAGCCCAGAAATACTACCTTATATCCATTAGTCACTAAACGAAACCCTAGGAGAAACTTCATAGTTGGTTGAAGTAGTAAGAAGAAGTTGTGTAGAAACTTCTAACGATTTCTTGGAGCGGATTGGGCGTGCAGTTAGGAGCTAAACCTTGCTCAGAATCGACTTATATCTTGGATAATTTTGGGCTTATCGAGGTAAATAATCTTATCCTTCTATTGTAATTGGAGATTACATACTGTAGTAGTATAGAAATAAGTATAAGATACATAGAAGGATATTGAAGAATAGAATTGAACTGAAATCACATCGGAAGAATATAAAGAAGAATTGAAGCGTACTTACATAGAATTTGTATTTCTGATGAACTTGAGTAGTTTGTGGGTAGGGAAATGCTGCCCAATTTTCCATAGAATAGAGAACCCTCTGCTTAGAACTTTCTACAGAGTAGTCTAGACGTTGATAGACGTATTTGACTATTATAGGTTGATACTCTGCGCGCGACATATTCGACTTGGCAGGTGGATTTCGCCAAGGAGGTATGTGATTCTTCCTATCCTCTTGAGCATGATATTTTAAAATATATATATATAGTGCGGTGAGCGTCGTGTGTTAACTGAACATGGTTTTACTTGACGTCTTTTGACTTGAGTCTAAATAATAAAGAATCTTGAAGTATTTCAAAAGAATTATGAATCATTTTTGAAAGAAGAGTAATACTTGGTTTTTTTTTTTACAAAAAGCTTAAGAGTTATACTTGCTTTATGGAAAGTTAGGTATAATGACTTAAGAAAGATAAAATGAACGGTTTACTTATGTGTTTATGAAAGACTTGTATTGATTTCTGGAAAGTATAGTAAGATGGTTTGATGAGTAGACATATTATGATGCTATGTGTGTTAGTGTCTTGTAAACGTTTGTATAAAGAGGTTATTCTTATTGTGCTTATGTTGTTTAACGATAAGCCGTTATGTTAGTATTATACCACTCACCTCTTGACATGATATAGCGGGGTTAAGCGCCCGATGTGAGGATGCCTACGCGGGTCGAGGACCTTTGCGAGCTACGAGAGTTCGTGTTAGTGTGCGGGAATACCTCATGCGGTCTATGTGGCCGTACGGACTCGAGAGTCGGGGCGATCTTAGAGTAGCTACCCTCGATGCGGGAATACCTCATGCGGGCTAGGTGGCTTTATCACGGTCTGAAGTCGTGATTAGGCATGCATAATGATACTATGGGCGATTGGCCTTGCTTGATCATTCGCGACCTAGAAAAGACATTCTGATTTACCTATTATTACTCTTGTTTGTGATGTGGCACTATGTGCGGTTACATTGGTTGTTTCGTACCTATTTGTAGAATTGGTTTTAAAATGATATGATTTCATTTAAAGTACTTTACCGTTTCACATACTTGGTACCTGTTGTACTAACCTCCTTGGCCGAGTGCGTTCATCCGCAGTAAGAAAGCAGTGCTAGATCCGCATCCTTAGGATCTTTACTTTGGTGTCGGGAGCTCCATCTTCTCGAGGCTCGACTTTTGGGTATGATCTCCTGTTGTTGTAGATAGTTTTGTACATTCGGGTATGGCGGGGGCCCGTCATACATAGTTGTTTACTTCCCAGAAGTGCAGTAGTCTATTGTGCAGTTGGGATGTAATCTGCGGACTTAGTTTATATATGTATCTGAAAGGCGACTTTTCTCGAGATAAAGCGTGTCATTCTACACTTGTTTCATGTCTTGTTTTTATATTCCGATTACTCGATGTATGCCTACTTGGGTGCGGGTAAGGCACTAGTCACGAGCCGGGCAGTCGTGACAAAAGTGGTATCGAGCGATTAATCCTCGGAAAATGTCTGACCGTATCCAGTAGAGTCTTGAATATCGGTGTGTTGTGCACCACACCAATAATCCGGAGGCTATAGGATATTTCGGATTGGTTTCCATACTTCACACTCTGAGATCGTGCGTTAGAGCTGTGTTATATGTTGGACCCTCTAACGTATTCCTTTTACAGACGATTATGCCTCACGCAGGCAACCCGCCCGAAGGGCAAGGCAGCCGAGGGCGCTGCTAGTAGGACACAGAGGGCCACGAGGCCCGAGCCCGATCTATACGGTGATACCTCGGGGCGAGTTCCACGACGCCACGGCCAGCGGAGTTTAGAGTCGCGGCGGTGGGTGATGAGACCCAGATACCTGCGCCTCAGTCCCATGCTGGGCGAGAGGAGATGGGTTATAGAGAGATAGCCCGATTGCTAGCGTGATTGTGGCGAACGTGAGGATAAGGTGGATCGCAGTTCGGCTCGGCGATGCAGTGGTTCACCCGAGGTCGGATAGTTTGAGGCTACGGGATTTTCGAGTTGTAGCCCGCGCAGTTACGGTCGAAGTCCGAGGATGATCGCGTGAGTTCATCCAAGCGATTCTGACGGATCATGAGAGTGATCAAGCTTGGAGACCGAGTCTGTGATCTTGGTTCGCGTCAGTGCGTGATACCGCGATCGATTGGTTTGATTCGTGGGAGCTTTCCCGGGAGAGCATGCGCCTCAGGTATGGGACGAGTTCTGCGAGGCATTTCTCACTCACTTCTTTCCTCGCGGATGAGGAGCGCGGGCGACAAGTTTTGATCTTTGAGGCAGAGGCGCCTGATTAGGAGTACAACGTTGAGTTCGATTCGTTGGCTCGATATGTCCACTGCGCTAGTGCGCGATATGGAGGACCGGTGCCGCTACGTCACGGGCTAGATGATTATATGGCGTAGTCTTGCGCGGGTGTAGCTCTTCACCGCATGGACATTGCCGCATGCGAGCTCATGCGCTTGGATGCGAGCGTAGAGGCACGGGTTGTGAGCGGCGAGAAAAAGGCCGGGGCGGCGAGTCTTTTGGTAGCTCACGGGGTGGACGGCCTCAGCAGTAGTCTAGATTTGCACCACAGCCAGCTCAGAGCACTCCTACACCGTCTTCGAGAGCAGACCAAGGCCCGGGACTTGGACGTCGGGGTAGCGAAGGTGCTAACGTCGGGACCACCCCGCCGGTGTGGCGTCACGGTAGATCCCATTACGGGAATTGTGGTGCGCTACGGGAGTTTGTTTCACTGCGGCCAGCGGTCACTGCGAGGCGTCAGGCGAGGCGCGCGCGATGGTAGGAGTCGACTACGAGTGCACGGGTCTTCATCTCCTCTGATTACTCGCCGGGCGAGGGTACTCATGGGCCAGCGGTCGCGGCGGAGGTCATGCGCGGGTCCCGATTCTAGCGGTCCTCAGAACCGCATTTATGCCTTGTCCAGCCGGCAGGACCAGGAGGCGTCACCTGATGTCGTCACAGGTACTTTATCAGTTTCATGTTGTGACGTGTATGCCTTGATAGATTCGGGTTCTACTCTGTCCTATATATCTCCCCTTATTGCTAGTAGGATAGGGATAGAGCCTGAGTCCATAGACCCTTTCGAGGTAGCTACGCCAGTGGGTGATTCGGTGGTAGCTCGGCGGGTATATAGGGCTTGCCCGGTGTCTTTATGCAGTCGTCAGACCCTAGCCGACTTGATAGAGTTGGATATGACCGATTTCGATGTGATCATGGGTATGGATTGGCTAGCTTCTTGCTACGCCAATGTAGACTGCGAGAGAAAGTGATGCAGTTCGATTTCTGAGGCCGGTTATTGAGTGGGAGGAAACAGTGTCGCCGAGGGTAGGTTTATTTCCTACCTCAAGGCTAGGAAGATAGTGCGAGAAGGGTATATCTACCATCTCATTCGGGTGTTTGATCACGAGGTGCGGTACGAGATCTTGATCGATTCGATAGTCGAGAGTTCCCGGATGTGTTTCGGATGACCTCGGGTATCCTCCCGAGAGGAGATAGAGTTTTGTATCGATGTCTTTGCGGACACTCGGCCTATTTCCATTCGCCATCTGAGAATGGCACCCGAGTTGAGAGAGTTGAAGGACCGGTGAGAGATTTCTTTGGAGAAGGGCTTATCGAGCCTAGTGTTTCTCCCAGGGAGCGCGGTATTGTTCGTGAAGAAGAAGGGCGGGGCAGCTGCGCGTGTGTGTTGATTACGGTGAACAAGGTGACCATTAAGAACGAATACCCCTTCCCGGGATTGATGATTTGTTCGACGGTTGCGAGTGCGAGATGTTTCTCCAAGATTGATCTGCGATCGGGCTATCATCAGGTGCGAGTTAGAGATGCGGATGTCCCTAGGACTGCATTCCGGACCCGGTATGGGCACTATGAGTTCAGGGTTATGTCTTTCGGTTTGACAATGCTCGTGGTATTTATGGATTTGATGAACCGAGTGTTCAAGCCATTTTGGATAAGTTTGTGATAGTATTCATTGATGACATCTTGGTTTATTCGCTCGAGCGGGAGCACGCGGAGCATTTGAGGCTGATCTTTGAGAGTTCTCCAGTCCAAAGCGGTTATGCGCCAAGTTTTCCAAATGTGAGTTTTGGTTGAATCAGTGGCTTTTCTTGGGCACATTGTAGGGGCCGATGGTATTCGGGTGGATACGGCCAAGATCGAAGCGATCGAGGACTTGGCCTGAACTCTACTACAAGCAGTGCGTAGTTTTACGGGCCTTGCGAGTTACTATCGGAGGTTCGTGGAGATGTTTGCTTCTATTCGGCACCTTTGACCAAGCCGACTCGAGAAGAGCTAAGTTTCGGTGGGTGATGCTTGTGGCGGGGTTTCCACTGCGAAGGAGAGGTTGGCGGCCGCCCGATTCTTACTCTTCGGAGGTCAGAGCGGCTATATGGTGTATTGTGATCGTCGTGCATCGGGCTTGGATGTGTGTTGATGCAGCGGGGCAAGGTTATAACATCAGCATCCCGCGGCTTAGAAGCATGAGAGGAACTACCCACCCATGATTTGGAGTTGGCGGCGGTGATTCACGCCGAAGATCTGGAGGCACTATTTGTATGGGGTTCGTGGATATTTACACCACCACAAGAGCCTCGGTATATCTTCACAGAGAGTGAACTTACGGCGAGACGGTGGTTAGAGTTACTCAAGGATTATGATGTCGATATCCTGTACCACCGGGGAAGGCCAATGTTGTGGCGGATGCCGCCAGTCGTAGGTCGATGGGAGTCTATCGAGGTGCGGCCCGGAGAGGAGGGCATGGTCGCGAGTTGCATCGACTAGCGAGCCTTGAGTCGATTGATTGATTACGATAGTAGTGGGGTTCGAGTTCGAGAGGTTGCGAGTCTTCCATCGTCGAGGAGGTGAAGAAGCGGCAGTTTGAGGATCCGGTTTGACACTGCATCGTGATACGGCTCTTCGTGAGGAAGGTCCTTTTGAGGTAACACGATGGGGTGCTAAGGTTCGAGGCGAGTTGTGTGTTCCAAATATTGCGAGGACTTGGCGGCGGAGTTCTAGGAAGCACGCGTAGCGGCGTTACTACATCCGTCGAAGTCGACGAAGATGTACCCGCGACCTCGAATCGTGTATTGGTGGGATGGCGAAGAGGGCGTTGCGAGTTTGTGGCTCGGTGCCGTGTTTTGGCAGTGAAGGTAGAGCATCGAGGCACGATGGATTATTGTAGGCGATAGAGATCGACCGGAAGTGGGAGGTGATCAACATGGACTTTATCACGGGATTACCTCGCACTCGGAGGAAGCATGATTCTATCGGGTTATCGTCGATGGTGTGAAATCAGCCACTTTCTTCCGGTCGGGGCGAATTTTTGGTAGAGGATTATGCCGGACTTTACATCCTCGAGATCGTCATTGCATGGGGTCCTATTTATATCATATCGAACGAGCCCAATTCTGGCTAACACGGAGGTCTTTCGAAGGGTTTAGGGGCAGTGAGCACAGTCTCGCATTCCATCCTCGAGCAGACCGGACAGCGAGCGCACTATCCGGACTCTTGAGGATATCTGCGAGCTTTGTGTTATTGACTTGAGGGTAGTGGGAGGATCATTTGCCTCTAGTTGAGTTTGCGTATAATAATAGCTACCACTCAAGTATTCGGATGGCGCCTTATGAGGCTTTGTATGAGAGGAAGTGCGATCGCCGATAAGCTGGTTTGATAATGGCGAGTGCGATTAGTAGGACCGGACACTGTTGTGACGATGAATGATAAGGTAAAGCTTATCGGGAGGCGATTCTTGACAGCTGAGTCGGCCAGTCGTATCTGATCATCGTCGTCAGCGTGGAGTTTGAGGTTGATGATTGAGTTTTCTGAAGGTGTCACCCATGAAGGTGTGATGAGATTTGGGAGGAAGGAAGCTCGGCCCAGGTACATTGGGCCTTATCAGTTGTCGCGGTAGGCAAGGTTGCCTATGAGTTGGATCTGCCGTCCGTCTGGAAGCGGTCATCCGGTTTTCATGTTTCTATCTTTGAGAGATGTATCGGGGATCCATCTAGAGTACACCCGATTGTGATGTCCGGTGGCCCAGGGGTTATCGTATGAGAGATTCCCGTTGCGATACTCGATCATGAGTTAGGAGGTTGCGGACGAAGGATGTGGCTTAGTCAAGGTCTTATGGCGAGCGAGCAAGGAGGAGATGGCGTGGGAGCGAGAGGAGGACATGAGGCGGGTATCCTCACTTATTCCCAGCACCTCGGGTAACTCACTTTCCTACTTGTTGATTAAATTGACTTATATGTTTAAGTATTGTTTTGTGGCCATGTGTGGCATTTGCAAGCGATTTAAGTTAGGAGGAACTTTATCGTTATCTGCGTGGAAGGAACATTCGGGACGAATGTTTCTAGAGGAGAGAATGTTATACCAGTATTTCCAGTATGTGCGTGAGGCGTGCGTCAAAAGTTTAAGCCTTAATTAGGCATTAGGGACGAAATTGTGCACAACTAACGAAAAGAATTGTTTCAGGCGAAAGTTTTCCGAACCTTGCGAAGGGAAAATTACGGTTGCGACATTTATAATTTTTGCGGATTTTTAGAGATGAAATATTTTGGACCAACGAGAGAGGCGACATGTGTCACCCTCGAGTTGGCGGATTGGGGACGATTTCTTGCACGTTTTGTCAAGAAAAAGACCTTAAACATTAGTCGAGTTAGGTAGGATATTTTGTGATATTTGTGGAGTAGATGGATAAGGTTACACTTGCCCAAATCTACACCTCCACTTGCCCTCCACTTGCCTTAATCTTGGCCCTTGGTAGTCCTATAAATACCCCTTAGTGCAAGAATTCTTCATCCACAAAACATTTTCCAAGTCTCAAAACTCCACTCTCCTTTGTGAGCTTTTCGTCCAAGATCTCCCCTTCCTTGTGTTCTAGCCGAAAAATACCCCCTCCCTTGGTAGAAAAATCTCTCCAAAGTATTGTTACTATTCCCAAATACCTTAGCCAATCCCTTGTAGTATTTCCTAAGTCACCTCTATACTAAAAGCCCAGAAATACTACCTTATATCCATTAGTCACTAAACGAAACCCTAGGAGAAACTTCATAGTTGGTTGAAGTAGTAAGAAGAAGTTGTGTAGAAACTTCTAAGGGTTTCTTGGAGCGGATTGGAGCGTACAGATTAGGAGCTAAACCTTGCTCAGGATCGACTTATATCTTGGATAATTTTGGGCTTATCGAGGTAAATAATCTTATCCTTCTATTGTAATTGGAGATTACATACTGTAGTAGTATAGAAATAAGTATAAGATACATAGAAGGATATTGAAGAATAGAATTGAACTGAAATCACATCAGAAGAATATAAAAGAAGAATTGAATTGTACTTACATATTGTATTCTGATGAGACTTGAGTAGTTTGTGGTAGGGAAATGCTGATTTTAGTAGAATAGAGAACCTCTGCTTAGAACTTTCTCTGAGTAGTCTAGGCGTTGATAGACGTATTTGACTATTATAGGTTGATACTCTGCGCGCGACATATTCGACTTTGCAGGTGGATTTCGCCAAGGAGGTGTGTGATTCTTCCTATCCTCTTGAGCATGATATTTTAAAATATATATATATATATGATGCAGTAGGCGTCGTGTGTTAGCGAACATGGTTTTACTTGACGTCTTTTGACTTGAGTCTAAATAATAAAGAATCTTGAAGTATTTCAAAAGAATTATGAATCATTTTTGAAAGAAGAGTAATACATGGTTTTTTTTTACAAAAAGTTTAAGAGTTATACTAGCTTTATGGGAAGTTAGGTATAACGACTTAAGAAAGATAAAAGGAACGGTTTACTTATGTGTTTATGGAAGACTTGTATTGATTTCTGGAAAGTATAGTAAGATGGTTTGATGAGTAGACATATTATGATGCTATGTGTGTTAGTGTCTTGTAGACGTTTGTATAAAGAGGTTATTCTTATTGTGCTTATGTTGTTTAACGATAAGCCGTTATGTTAGTATTATACCACTCACCTCTTGACATGATATCACGGGGTTAAGCGCCACTGTGCGAGGATGCCTCGTGCGGGTCCAGGGGACCTATGCGGAGCTACGAGAGTTCCAGGTTAGTGTGCGGGGGAATACCTCATTCGGTCTATGTGGCCATGCGGACTACGAGAGTCCAGGACGATGCCGAGGAGTAGCTACCCTCGATGCGGGGAATACCTCATGCGGGCCTAGGTGGCTATCACGGACTCTGAGTCGAGTTAGGCATGCATAATGATACTATGGGCGATTGGCCTTGCTTGATCATTCGCGACCTAGAAAAGACACATTCTGATTTACCTATTATTGCTCTTGTTTGTGATGTGGCACTATCTGCGGTTACATTGGTTTTTTCGTACCTATTTGTAGAATTGGTTTTAAAATGATATGATTTCATTTAAAGTACTTTACAGTTTCACATACTTGGTACTGTTATCGACCTCCTTCGAAGCTGCGTTCATCTGCGGTAAGGAAAGCAGGTGCTAGATCCGCATCCTTAGTATCTTTACTTTGGTGTCGGGAGCTCCATCTTCTTCGGAGGCTCGACTTTTGGGTATGATCTCCCTGCTGTTGTAGATAGTTTTGTACATTCAGGGTATGGCGGGGCCCTGTCGCCATAGTTGTTACTTCTTAGAGTGCGTAGTACTATTATGCGGTTGGGATGTAAGCGCGGACTTGGTTTATATATATATCTTAGAAAGCGACTTTTCTCGAATAAAGCGTGTCTCATTCTACACTTGTTTCATGTCTTGTTTTTATATTCCGACTGATTACTCGATGTATGCCTACTTGGGTGCGGGTAAGGCACGATCCGCGAGCCGGGCGGAGTCGTGACAAAAGTGGTATCGAAGCGATTAATCCTCGGAAAGTGTCTGACCGTATCTAGTAGAGTCTTGATTATCGGTGTGTTGTGCACCACCAATAATCGAGGAGGCTATAGGATATTTAGGTTTGGTTTCCATTCTTCTCACTCTGAGATCGTGCCTTAGAAACGTGTTATAAGTTGGACCCTCTAACGTATTCCTTTTACAGACGATTATGCCTCGCGCAAGGCAACCGGGCCGAAGGGCAAGGCAACGAGGCTGCTAGTAGGACACGAGAGGGCCACGAGGCCTGAGCCCGATCTATACGGCGATACCTCGGGCGGCGAGTTCCACGACGCCGCCCGGCCAGCGGGGTTTAGAAGCGCGGCGGTGGGCGTGAGACCACGATACTGCGCCTCGGTCCGCGGCTGGAAGCGAGAGAGATGGGTTCTGAGAGATGGCGATTGCTAGCGAGATTGTGGCGAACGTGAGATAATTTGGATCACGGTGATTCCAGCTCGGCGGTGCCGTGGTTCACCGAGTCCGGATAGTTTGAGGCTGGGATTTTTACGAGTTGTAGCCGCGAGTTCTGGGTCGAGTCCGAGGATGATCGCGAGGAGTTCATCAAGCGATTCTGACGGATCATGAGTGATCAAGGCTTGGAGATCGAGTTCGTGATCTTGGTTCGCGTCAGTGCGTGAAACCGCGATCGATTGGTTTGATTCGTGGGAGATATCGGGAGAGCATGCGCCTCGGCGGTATGGGACGAGTTCTGCGAAGCATTTCTCACTCACTTCTTGCCTCCGCGGATGAGGAGCGCGGTAAACAAGTTTTGATCTTTGAGGCAGAGAGGCGCATGATTAGGGAGTACAACGTTGAGTTCGATTCGTTGGCTCGATATGTCCCTGCGCTAATGCGAATATGGAGGACGGTGCACCGCTACGTCGCGGAGCTAGATGATTATATGGCGAGTCTTGCGCGGTATAGCTCTTCGTAGGGCATGGACATTGCCGCGTGCGGCTCATGCGCTTGGATGCGAGGCGTAAGCGATGGGTTGTGAGCAGCGGCGAAAAAAAGGCCGGGGCGGCGGTCTTTTGGTAGCTCACGAGGTGGGCGGCCTCAGCGGCGATCTAGATTTGCACCACGGCCGGCTCGAGCACTCCTACACCGTCTTGAGGCGGGCCGGGCCCCGGGACTTGAGCGTCGGGGTAGAAGATGTGCTAACCGATCGGGACCACCCCGCCGGTGTGGCGTCACGGTAGATCCGATGCGGGAATTGTGATGCTGCTGGAGTTTGTTTCACTTGCGGCCAGCGGGGTCATTTGCGGTATCAGGCCAAGGCGGCGCGAGATGGTAGGGTCGGCTACGTAGTGCATGCCGGTCTTCATCTCCTGATTACTCGCCGGGCGAGGTACTCATGGGCGGCCAGTCGCGGCAGGTCATGGCGCGAGTCCCGATTCTAGCGGTCCTCGAAGCTGCATTTATGCCTTGTCGGTAGGCGGGACGGGGCGTCACGATGTCGTCACGGTACTTTATCGATTTCATGTTATGGCGTGTATGCCTTGATAGATCGGGTTCTACTATGTCCTATATATCTCCTTATTGCTAGTAGGATAGGGATAGAGCACGAGTCCATAGACCACTTTCAAGGTAGCTACGCGATGGGTGATTCGGTGGTAGCTCGGCGGGTATATAGGGCTTGCCCGGTGTCTTTATCTCGATCGTCGGACCCTAGCCGACTTGATAGAGTTGGACATGGTGATTCGATGTGATCATGGGTATGGATTGGCTAGCTTCTTTCTCGCCAATGTAGCTGCGAGGAGAAAGTGAATGCAGTTCCGATTTCTGAGGCGGTTATTGAGTGGTAGGGAACAACGTGTCGTAGGGGTAGGTTTATTTCCTACCTCGAGGCTAGGAAGATAGTGCGAGAAGGGTATATCTACCATCTCATTCGGGTTTTTTATATTGAGGCTGCGGTACCAGATCTTCAGTCAGTTCCAGTAGTCAGAGAGTTCCCAGATGTGTTTCGGATGACCTCGGTATCCTCACGAGAGGAGATAGAGTTTTATATCGATGTCTTTGCGAAACTCGGCTATTTCCATTCCACCATCTGAGAATGACACTGCCGAGTTGAGAGAGTTGAAGGACCGGTGAGAGATTTCTTTGGAGAAGGGCTTCATCGGGCCTAGTGTTTCTCCCTTGGGGCGCCCGGTATTGTTCGTGAAGAAGAAGGGCGGGGCCAGCGCATGTGTGTTGATTCTGAGCGGTGAACAAGGTGGCCGTTAAACAGATACCCGCTTCCCGAGATTGATGATTTGTTCGACCGGTTGCGAGTGCGAGATGTTTCTCGAGATTGATCTGCGATCGGTTTATCATCAGTGCGAGTTAGAGGCGGATGTCCCTAGGATTGCATTCGGACGTGCGAACCTATGAGTTCGAGGTTATGTCTTTCGGTTTGACCAATGCTCGGCGGTATTTATGGATTTGATGAACCGAGTGTTCAAGCCATTTTGGATCGTTTGTGATAGTATTCATTGATGACATCTTGGTTTATTCGCTCGAGCGAGGAGCATGCGAGCATTTGAGGCTGTCTTTGAGAGTTCTCGAGACCAGCGATTTATGCGCCAAGTTTTCCAAATGTGAGTTTTGGTTGACTTGGTGGCTTTCTTGGGCACATTGTGTAGGCGATGGTATTCGGTGGATATGACCAAGATCGAAGCGATCGAGGACTTGGCCTAGACCTACTACAAGCCAGTGCGCGATTTTACGGGCCTTGCGATTTACTATTG
Source organism: Przewalskia tangutica (assembly GCA_029844215.1). Lineage (NCBI taxonomy): Eukaryota > Viridiplantae > Streptophyta > Magnoliopsida > Solanales > Solanaceae > Przewalskia > Przewalskia tangutica. Next base: position 139,269 of record JAQGDG010000157.1, read on the forward strand.
GAGGTTCGTGGAGAAGTTTGCTTCTATTTCGGCACCTTTGACCAAGGCGGCTTCGAGAAGGAGCTAAGTTTGATGGGTGATGCTTGTGGCGGGGTTTCCGGCTGCGAAGGAGAGGTTGGCGACCGCCCAGTTCTTACTCTTCCGAGAGGTCTGAGCGGCTATGTCGTGTATTGTGATCGTCGAGCATCGGGCTTGGATGTGTGTTGATGCGGCGGGGCAAGGTTATAGCATCGCGTCAAGCGGCTTAGAAGCATGAGAGGAACTACCCCACCCATGATTTGGAGTTGGCAGCGGTGATTCACGCCTTGAAGATCTGGAGGCACTATTTGTATGGGGTTCATGTGGATATTTACACCGACCACAAGAGCCTCCAGTATATCTTCAACCATGTGTGGCATAATTGGTTTCATAAGTATAGTAGGGAAGACTATACCGGCAGGTATGTTTGGAAACTTAGAAGGAACATTCGGGACGAATGTTTCTAAGGGGGGAAGAATGTTACACCCCGTAGTTCCAGAGTATGTATGTGAGGACGTACGTACGAGAATACGTCATAAATATTGGAAAGGAAGAAAGATGTGATTTTTACCGGAAAAGTTTAGGATTTCTGAAGGAAAAAGGTTTTTTATTGAGAATTGGATTCTCAACTTTGGTATTTAAGACTTTAAGAATTTTTAAGAATTATGAAATTTTATTTTCCGGAATTGGTCATGTGGGGCCCACGGGAGGAATTTACGGGTTGTGGGGCCCACTTTATTTTTCGAGATTTCGGTATTACGGATATTTATTTTCGGAAGATGAAATATTTTGGACGAGTAGGGGGGCGACACGTTTCACCCCCATGTGGCCATGTTGGCCGAATGGCTAGAGGACATGTGGCCTTGGACGTTTTTAGTGGACAAGTGGCTAGCCACTTGTCCCAATTTTGTGGTGGACATGTGGTTGGTAGAATCCACATCCACATGTCCCCAATCTACACCACACACTTTCCTAGATCTTGGCCCTTGATTTCTCTATAAATAACCCCTTGTTTTCAAGACTTTATTCATCCACACTTAGAGAAATTCCAAGGCAAAATTCTTCCTTCCTCCTTAGGTGTTCTCGTCCAAACACACACCCCTACCTTGAGTAGAATTCTTCAAGTGTTGTTAAAATCCCATATACCTTAGCCAAAAATCCCTTGTAGTATTTCAAAGTTATCTTTATACTAAGAGCCCGAAAACACTACTTTATTCCAATAGTCACAAAGTGAAACCCTAGGAAAATCTTCATAGTTGGTTGAAGTGTTTAGAAGAAGTTGTTAGAAACTTCTAAGGGTTGCTTGGAGCGGTTTGGAGCGTGCAGAATAGGAGCTAAACGTTGCTCAGGATCGACTTCTAAAACTTGGATAATTTTGGGCTTATCGAGGTAATGATCTTTATCCCCCTATTGTAATTGGAGATTACATGTTGTAGTAATGTATAGTTGAGTATACTATATATAGAATGAATATTGATAAGAATTGAACTGTATTTACATTGGGTGTATTCTGATGAGACTTGTAGTATTATTGTGGGGCGAATTGTACACGTCCAGGTTAGGCGTGTAATCCCCTGAGTGGTTGGCTTGGTAGCGGGCCTTGATAGTGGAGGTTATTTATGTGGTTTGGGGTGTCACGGCCGAACCGGGCGTGGCGGTGCCTTACCGGGCACCCTAGTGATACAACATCGAAGTAATCAGTGAACATAAAACACATACGTGAAATCAATGTAAGAAAACGGTGAAATAAGAAAACAGGCTAACAAAACGATTACAATCGGTATATATAAATAACAACTCTTTCCAAATGAGCAGTTTAATCCTTTTTACAAACCACACGCCAACGATACTCTGAGACCTCTACGAATGATATGACAACAACGGGGCGGGGCCGTCATACCTGAATGTAAACACCTACAACAACATGGGACTATACGAGATAAGCCTCGGAGAAACGGAGCTTCCCAACGCTGACTGTGACCACTAGGCGAGGATCGGCGGCGGTGTACCTTTACTGCGGCATGAGCGCAGCCGAAGGAGGTCGATTACAACAGTGCAGTATGTGGCGAAAATGCGTAAATGAAATCATAGTAGTCTATATAAAGCGGGAGACATGTATGATAACCAAACTACGATTCCTGATAAATAGCGGTCATATCAAGTCGGGGACTCGCCTCAAGTCATCACTTGATATAACAATGGGTCTCACGCCCACAACATCAATCATGCGTGGAATACCTTCCTCACTTGGCGATCGATGATAGAAAAGCACCAAGGAATACACATGAACAACGGGTCCGCTGTGTCCAAATAAAGCGATGCGGGGTAAATGCGAAGGCATGGCCGACTACTAACACCCGATTACTAACAAGGTCATAAAATGTATCATGATATCTGTCTGGCCGTCGCATGATCAAAGTTGGTCTCGCCCGCAATATCAAATGTGCGCGTCTAGCCACAGAACTCCGCGACTCCGCGTAGGCGGCGATCGTAGGCCGCGTGAGGTATAACCCGCGTCGAGGTAGCTACTCCGGCGTCGTCACGGACTCGCGATCCGCGTAGCCACATGTACCGCGTGACCATAAAGGCGCGCGCTAACACGGAACTCTCGTAGCTCGCGCATAGGCCGGGACCCGCGTGAGGTATTCTCGAATCATGGTCCCGGACCGCTGAGTCTACCCGCGTCGGAGCGCTTAACCCGGAAACCACGGTGAGTGGTATAATACCAACATAACGGTTTATCGTTTAAACCACCTAAGCATAATCAAGGGAAAACCCCTTTACACAAACATCACAGAATACTAACACACGTAGCATCCTAATATGATTACTTATCAAATCAACACGAAGGTATTACAAGGCTATCACAAACCAACACAATCGATTATACACACAAGGTACATTACATTATATGATTAACAAGATCGAGTATCTATTCCCAAAGTACTTCATACATTATCTTTTAAAAGATACGTTACGTTTACAAAGTCACACAATACGTAGTATATGAAAACTAGAGTGATTATCTTTTGAAGTAAAGCAAAACACTTCTCTATGTAAAATCAAGTAACAACATTATTTCTCAAGCGTCGAGTTTGCCTAATTTCAAATGTTCACGTTTCTTACTTTAGAAAGGTTTAGTAGTTCATAGTCTTATTCATTTAAGAATATAATTCTCATTTAAACTATCGAGAAACATAAGCCTTATATGTGAGTAGGATATTCTTGTTTATAACAATCTTATTACTGACCATGATCTAGGAAATATCATTTTGTCTCTTAGCTTCTATGCGGATGGAAGTTTCTCTTGGTTTTAATAATACTTAATCTGTCAAAACATTTCCTTTTATTAGCAGCTGCGGTGGTTTGTCGATACACATTCGATTTCGAAATCGATAAAACATTCTTAAGCCGTTATTACCTAGCTTCCCATAAAGCTAGTATAACTCTTGAGTTTTCAAAAACCAAGTATTACTTCTTCTTTCGAAATGATTCAAAAATCTTTTGAAATACTTCAAGTTCTTTATTAACACATAATAAGCCAGTTATAGTTCAAATCAGTTATCTTTTAAAACCCACAAGTATTTTCTTACCAACATAAGGCTGTTATAACTAACTTCCCATAAAGCCGTTATAACACTTTATGTTTTAAACCAATCAAATACATTTAGCACATGTCGTCTCCGTACTACATAGTTCACACATATCATGCTAGAAGAGATAGGAAGAGGTTCACATACCTCGCGGCGAGTATCGACTAATAGCAAAAGCGCTCAAGTACTTCCAACCGTCGGCTACTCCTTAAGCCAAGTAGATCGCGCCACGCGTAGTACTCGACCTATAAGGCCACAAGTGCGCATTAATATTTAGATCCTTCGTAGAACATTCTATAGAAAATTCGGACACCTCCCCCACAGCGTAAATCTCCTCCTCTACGGTAGGCTACGAGCCAACCGGGGTTATACGTCTAAGCGGACGTGCACAATTCTACCTCACGAAAGGCTACACAAGTCTCTGTAATACGATCTTATGTAAATCTGATTCGTACTCTTCTTTCGAAAAGGTTTCTTATTATTGGGCTTAAGTCAAAAGACATTGCCGATAACTACGTTCGATTCTATATATAGTATACTTCAACTATATAATCATACAACATGTAATTTCCAATTACAATAGAGGACAAGATATTTACCTCGATAAGCCCATAATTATCAGAGTTTAAAAGTCGATCTGAGCAAGGTTTAGCTCTACTCGTGCGCTCAACCCGCTCCAAACAACCCTTAGAAGTTCTAACCAACTTCTACTTATTACTCCAACTAACCATGGAGATTTTCCTTAGGGTTTCGGTTTTGTAGTGGAAGGAAGTATAATAGTATTTACGGGCTTTTAGTATAAGTATAACCTTAGAATACTACAAGGTATACGGCTAAGGTAATTTGGGCATTATAACAATACTTTTGAGAGTATTTCTAACAAGAGGGTATTTATCTGAAACTACTAGGCTAGGGGTACCCACGGCTAGCACCCAAGGAGGGGTGTCTGCCTCGGCCTACCCACTAGGGGACTCTCGGCCAAGGGGAGAGGGCTCTCGGCTAAGGCCTCACAAGGGGGGAGAAAGAGAGCTTTCAAGACTTAGGCAAATTTAAGGATGAAGAAGTCTTCAAAGGGAGAGGGTATTTATAGGACAAGCCAAGGCCAACCAATGGCCAAGATCTTGCCAAGTGCACACTAGCCAACTAACACAAAAAATATCCTACCAACCCTTGACCACAAAGGCCACACTTTCGGCCACCACAATTTCCGCCCAAGGTGTTCCAATGAGAGGGTGACAAGTGTCGCCCTCTTGTTGGTCCAAAATGTTTCGTCTCTCGGAAAAATCCGCAAAAAATAAAAATGACATAGCCGGAAATTCCCATACGAAAAGTGAAAATGTTTAGTCGAAAACGACTCTAGGGTGTTGTGAACAAAGTTAATTCGGCGAGCCTAATTCTCGAGTTCAAATTTTCTCGTCGTCACTTACGTACATACTGCGGAAATACGGTATAACATTCTCCTCGCCAGAAACATTCGTCGAATGTTCCTTCTAAATCTCAAAACAAGCGTGCGCGGTATAGTCTTCACTACCATACTTACGAAACAATCACGCCTGATGGCCACGAAACAAGCTGCGCAAAATACTTACATCCAAGTCCACGAGGAAACACCTCTAACATTACCACAAACACCTCTGGGGTCTAAAATATACTTCGCCGCACGCCTCCTTACAAAAGAAATGATCACATCTATGCTCGCCATACATGCTCGCTTCTTCCGATACCACTTTTGTCACTTTGCGCGAGGTTCTAGTGTCACTCGTGACCCAACAAATGGTGCCGGACTACATGCGATCCACGAGGCTGTCGTGCACTCGAACTCTTACCATTTACGTCGCCGGTTCCAAAACTGCGGGTTACTATCTCTAACGTGGTCATCATTAGCGGGAACACTCTGGATGGATCTCCGATACTTTCCGATCATAACAATACGAAAGACCGGACGTCTTGCCTCCTAAGTCGGACGGCAAAAGCTAACATATAGGCAACGGCCTACTGCTCTGCACGGTCTGTAAGCCCCAGTAACTCGGGCTAAGTTCCTCTGTTTTCCAAAACTCGTCACACCAAGGGTGGTATCTTGAAGACCGACCGTCGGCACGAACTCTGGCGTCGTGCCGATTATCCATGCGATTTCTACGAGCTGCGAACCTCTTCTAGACAAGCTTTACTCATCCACGATCTGCTGGAACAAGCTGAACCAACTATTTGAATCTTGCCAACATCGAACCAATCGGCCGCGACTTACATCCGCCCCTACAAGGCTTTATAAGGCGACACGAACACGAAATGGTAGCTTAAATACTCCTCCACAGAGACAACAATCCCACAACTACCCACGAAATCCACGCCGGCGAGGCGAATCGGTCGAGACTTCGCTGAGTTCTTAACCTGCTTGGTAAAACTTCGAAACCAAAAGCAGTAGTACCACTGGCTCCAGCATGCGCCATAAGGTGAAGGTAGGCACCTCGTGCGACCTTACAACCTTTACGATATATCATCTCGCGTAACCTGCCGGAGTAAGCGGTCTTTGCTAGAAGACAAGGCGGTGACCTCGCCGGCCGACTCTTTGGTCGAATCGTCCGCAATTCATCGTTGGTTAACTAAACTCGGGCCTAACACCCTCGTGACCTACCACGGCGGAACCACCACTGACCCGCGCACCAAACATGCCGCGGGTTGACTCGCAGCGTGGCCTCAACCCGGCGACAGCGCTAGCGCTAGCTCTCAGAAGAAAACTCTCACTAATCACGTTACGAAAACCTAGCGGTCTTCTTAGCTCAACTACCCTCTTTCATTCCACAATACTCGGGGACTAATCCACAAACATAACTCGCGTGCACTATGCACTCCTATAAAGGGTCAAACATAAACAATACATCTTTTACTCGAGATGGCCTTACCTCAAGGTCTCTGCGTATAAAACTCTAAGGCTTCACACCTTCATCCCCGATATCTTACTCGGTTAACCCATGATTTCTAATCACAACTAACACTGCTATCGAACATAGCACTTAGGTATACTCACTTATCACACATCTGAGATCTACAGAGGTTAAGGATATATCTATATCTATTGCTTGCTCCCGCTTAGTCGTTCTAATCAAACCTTGCCGTAGTCGCATAGCTAGGGAGATGACGAACTACCCACCGATCACGAAGGCTAAGTCCTCCTGAGGACACTCTTTCGACATCGGACCACGGCGGTCATAGGTGCAACAAGTACCATCTAAAAGGCGACATTCCACAGGATGGCGCGCCCGCCTGTGAACAGGAAAAAAAGCGAATCGGTGGTGGAACTGCGTGTAGCGTGAGCGGAAGCTGCGGAGCTCGACCCGACTCCTGCGTACCGAGCGTCACGAACCTGTGGAGGACCTTGCACTGGTGGATGCGCATAATCTAATCTGTTGGTGAGCGACTCGCCTCATGAGTTACCAAGGACCTTGCTACTCTGCGGCCTCTTATGCGTCGCCCGTTAACCCGTCGATCTCTCGTTTCTTGGCTGCTGCGCATAAGCGTGCGAGGCCATGCTCGAAGCCTAAGCGAAGAACTTACTCTTGCACAACCTTCCGTTGATATTCATCAAGACTCGCGATACATCGGTACACTCTCGGTAGCCAAATCCATGGCTAATGTAAGGTTGTCTTTTTCGCAATCTATATTCTCTGTTTGATCGTGGGCGAAGGTCCAAACATCGTGGCGCGATGAAGCTGCCGCCGTGCTAAACTCTGTGGGGCTAGTGGCGTCGCAAAACTCCCGAATGAAGCACCACCCGGTGATGATTGGGCTGTGCCCACGTAACCTACACGCTCTGCTCGCGACTCGCCAGTGCCTTGCCCTCTGGGCGGGTTGCCTACGCGGAGGCATAGCGGTAAGGAAAGAAATGCGTTAGAGGTCCGACTTACAACCGCTCTAAGGCACGATCTCGAGTGAGAAGAATAGAAACCAATCCTAAATATCCTATAGCCTCACGATTATTGGTGTGGTGCGCAACAGCGATAATCGAGACTCTTGGATCTGATGCGTAGACACTTTCCGAGATTAAGCGCTCACGATACCACTTTTGTCACGACCGAACCGGGCGTGGTAGTGCCTACCGGGCACCTAGTGATACAACATCAGTGTCACGAACATAAAACACATACATGAAATCAATGTAAAACGATGAAATAAGAAGGCAGGCTAACCAAAACGATTACTGTCGGTATATATAAATAACAACTCTTTCCAAATGAGCAGTTTAATCCTTTTTACAAACCACGCCCTTGCGGTACTACGGACCTCTACGAATGATATGACAACAACGGCAGCGGGGCAGGCCGTCATACCACGAATTTAAACACCTACAACAACGAGGACTATACGAGATAAGCCTCGGAGCGGAGCTTCAACGCTGACTGTGACCACAGGCGAGGATCAACGGCGGTGTACCTTTACTGCGGCATGAGCGGCCCGAAGGAGGTCGATTACCAGTGCAGGAGTATGTGAAGCGAAAATCGTAAATGAAATCATAGTAGTCTATATAAAGCGGGAGACATGTATGATAACCAAACTACGATTCCTGATAAATAAGCGATCATATCAAGTCGAGGACTCGCGCCTCGAAGTCATCACAATATAACAATGGGTCTCACGCCCACAACATCAATCATGCGTGGAATACCTTCCCGCCGGCGATCGATGATAGAAAAGCACCGAGGAATACACATGAACAACGGGTCCCGCGTGTCCAAATAAAGCGATGCGGGGTAAATGCGAAGGCATAGCCGACTACTAACACCACGGTACTAACAAGGTCATAAAATGTATCATGATATCTGTGCAGGCCGTCACATGATCAAAGGCCGGTCGCTCGCGCAATATCAAATGTGCGCGTCTAGCCACAGAACTCCGCGACTCGCATAGGCGATCTCGTAGGCGCGTGAGGTATAACCCGCGTCGAGGGTAGCTACTCCGGCGTAAATCACGGACTCGCGATCTGCGTAGCGCATGACCGCGTGACCGTAAAGGCCGCGCTACACTGGAACTCGTAGCTCCGCATGGCCCGGGACCCGCGTGAGGTATTCTCGAATCATGGTCCCGCATCGCTGAGTCTACCCGCGTCGGAGCTTAACCCGGAAACCACGGTGAGTGGTATAATACCAACATAACGATTTATCGTTTAAACCACCTAAGCATAATCGAGGAAAACCCGCTTTACACAAACATCACGAATACTAACACACGTGGCGTCTAATATGATTACTTATCAAATCAACACGAAGGTATTACAAGGCTATCACAAACCACAATCGATTATACACACGAGTACATTACATTATATGATTAACAAGATCGAGTATCTATTCCCAAAGTACTTCATACATTATCTTTTAAAAGATACGTTACGTTTACAAAGTCACCTGATACGTAGTATATGAAAACTAGAGTGATTATCTTTTGAAGTAAAGCAAAACACTTCTCTATGTAAAATCAAGTAACAACATTATTTCTCAAAGCGTCGAGTTTGCCTAATTTCAAATGTTCACGTTTCTTACTTTAGAAAGGTTTCGTAGTTCATAGTCTTATTCATTTAAGAATATAATTCTCATTTAAACTATCTGAGAAACATAAGCCTTATATGTGAGTAGGATATTCTTGTTTATAACAATCTTATTACAGCAGCCATGATCTAGGAAATATCATTTTGTCTCAGCTTAGCTTCTATGCAGATGGAAGTTTCTACTGGTTTTAATAATACTTAATCTGTCAAAACATTTCCTTTTATTAACGCTGCAGTGGTTTGTCGATACACATTCTGATTTCCGAAATCAGTAAAACATTCTTAAGCCGTTATTACCTAGCTTCCCATAAAGCTAGTATAACTCTTGAGTTTTCAAAACCAAGTATTACTTAACTTCTTTGAAATGATTCAAAAATCTTTTGAAATACTTCAAGTTCTTTATTAACACATAATAAGCGGTTATAGTTCAAATCGATTTATCTTTTAAAACCCACAAGTATTTTCTTACCAACATAAATTTGTTATAACCAACTTCCCATAAAGCGTTATAACACTTTATGTTTTAAACCAATCAAATACATTTAGCACGTATGCGTCACCGTACTACATAGTTCACACATATCATGCTAGAAGAGATAGGAAGAGGTTCACATACCTCGCGACAGTATCGACTAATAGCAAAGCGCTCAAGTACTTCCAACCGTGCTCTCCTTAAGCCAAGTAGATCGCGCCACGCGTAGTACTCGACCTATAAGGCCACGCGCTTATTAATATTTAGATCCGCCGTAGAACATTCTCTGAAAATTCGCGACCTCCCACATGGCGGCGTAAATCTCCTCTCTAGCGGTAGGCTACCAAGCCAACGGGGTTATATCTAAATCGGACGTGCAATTCTACCTCACGAAAGGCTACACAAGTCTCTTGTAATACAATCTTATGTAAATCTGATTCGGTACTCTTCTTTCGAAAAGGTTTCTTATTATTGAGCTTAAGTCAAAAGACATTGCCGATAACTACGTTGATTCTATATATAGTATACTTCAACTATATAATCATACAACATGTAATTTCCAATTACAATAGAGGACAAGATATTTACCTCGATAAGCCCATAATTATCGAGTTTAAAAGTCGATCTGAGCAAGGTTTAGCTCTACTCAGTGCGCTCCAACCCGCTCCAAACAACCCTTAGAAGTTCTAACCAACTTACTTATTACTCCAACTAACCATGGAGATTTTCCTTAGGGTTTCGGTTTTGTGGAAGGAAGTATAATAGTATTTACGGGCTTTTAGTATAAGTATAACCTTAGAATACTACAAGGTATCTGACTAAGGTAATTTGGGCATTATAACAATACTTTTGAGAGTATTTCTAACAAGAGGGTATTTATCGAAAACTACTAGGCTAGGGGTACCCACGGCTAGCACCCAAGGAGGGGTGTCTGCCCTCGGCCTACCCACTGTGGGGACTCTCGACGAGGGGAGAGGGCTCGGCTAAGGCCTCATGAGGGGAGAAGAGAGCTTTCAAGACTTAGGCAAATTTAAGGATGAAGAAGTCTTCAAGGGAGAGGGTATTTATAGGACAAGCCAAGGCCACGATGGCCAAGATCTTGCCAAGTGCAAGGCAAGTGTAGGGCCAAGATCTTGCCAAGTGCACACTAGCCAACTACCAAAAATATCCTACCAACCGCCCGACCACAAAGGCCACGCTTTCGGCCCACAATTTCCGAGTTGTTCCGATGAGAGGGTGACAAGTGTCGCCTCTTGTTGGTCCAAAATGTTTCGTCTCTCGGAAAAATCCGCAAAAATAAAAATGACATAGCCGGAAATTCCCATCTGAAAGGCTGTGAAAGCGTTTAGTCGAAAACGACTCTAGCAGGGTGTTGTGAACAAAGTTAATTGGCCAAGCCTAATTCTCAAGTTCAAATTTTCTCGTGCGTCATACGTACATACTGCGGAAATACGGGGTATAACGGGGAGAGTCTTTTGAATTTTCCGTAGAATATGGAACCTTGTACTTAGAAATATTCTACGAAGGGATCTAGAAGTTAATAAACCTTTTATGGCCATTATAGGTTGAAGTACTACGAGTAGCGTATTCTACTTGAAGGGTGGAAAAGGCTAGCAGGGTTATAGTACTTTGGAGCATTTTGCTTATTGTCGATAATCGTCGCGAGGTATGTGAACCTCTTCCTATCCTTTCTAGCATGATTGTTGTGAAATATATATAGTCGGTGAGCGCGCGTGTGTTTAAAGGAATTTGATTTTCCTTTTGTGTCCTTGACTTGATTCCAAAGTTAAGTGACTTGTTATGAAATATTAAGGACTTGAATTATGTTAAAAAGTTGTAAAACCTCATTCATGAGTAATGGGTGTGTGGTCTTTTAAAGAATAAAGGCCATAATACAACATACGCGCAAAAATTCACATCCAAGCCAGCGAAGAATCATCTCTAAGCGTATAACAATACCATTAGCTCCACCCATGGTCCAAAGGATACTTTCTTCACATCTTTACTTATAAAAAGGACACTTCCATCTTCTTAACACATCTACGCATCTTTTCTTACTCGTCGTACCCTCCTCGTACACTCGAACTCTTCCTAATATACTTACCACATTTGTCATTGCTTGGTTTCCAAAATCTGGGGTTACTATCTCGACTTGGTCATCATTAGCGGGAACACTGGATGGATCTCCGATACTCTTCGAAACATAGCAACATGGAATCTGGACGTCTTTGCCTCTAAGTCGGACGACAAGACTAACTTATAGGCAACCGGCCTATTCTACAACGATCTGAAAAGGCCCAAGTAACTCGGGCTAAGTTTCCCTGCTTCAAATCTCGTCACACCGCCAGGCGGTACCTTCAAGAAGACTCACCGTCAACCTGAACTCCAAGTGTCGACGCCGATTACCCGCACGACTTCTGTTGACTCTGAGCTGCTAAAAACCTCCTCTGGATAAGCTTCACCTTACCCACATTCTGCTGAATCAAGTATGGACCAACTATCTGAACCTTGCCAACATCGAACCAATCGGACAACTACACTTCCGCCCGTACAAGGCTTCATAAGGCGCCATCCGAATCTTGAAATGGTAGCTATTATAATACTCACTCAACCAGAGGCAAATAATCCTCACAGCTACCCATGAAATCAAAACACCGGCCCGTAACCTATCCTCAAATGTCTGGATAATACGCTATGTTTGCCCGTCGGCCCGAGGGTGAATGCGTCTTGAGACTCACGAGTTCCTAACCCTCTGGTAAAACCTCGAGAAAAGAAATAGCCATAACTGGGCTCCACTGCCTTCCATAAAATAAAAGTAGGAACCCCGTGCAGCCTTGCAACCTTCCTGATATATAACATCTCGCATAAACCTCCGTAGTAATGCGATCTGAAAGACAAGATGGTGACCCATCGGCGACTCGGTCGAGCATCCACAAACTCGTACGATGGTTACCTAAACTTGGGCCTAACACCCTCGTGACCCTATCATCTAGCGGGACCACCTCAAACTGACCCCACCACATTCCGGGCTGCGGGTTGACTCGCGATATGGCCTCAACCCGACCCACTTCGTACTAAACTCTCGTTCCCCGATCCGGAACAATCTTACCAATTCACGTTATGAAAGCTACCACTTCCCTCTCACACTACCCATGGAATTATCCCACAATATATATCACGCATACCAAGTACTTCGACAAAGACCAACCGTAAAATCATCCACTCAAGACGGCCTTGAATCGAGTCCCAGTATTCACAAATTCTAAGGCTCACCATTTTCTCGTCCCCAGACTTACCCTTTTCAACTACCCATGTTTTCTAATCCACACCTAACACAATGCTATCCGTACATAGCACTCCACATGTAACTACCACAACGACCTAAACAAGTCTCTTAAGGGCTGAAGATATCTCTGTAACAACTGCCTCACTTTCCCTTTGTCACGACGACGGGCGTGGTGATGCCTACCGTATTTCAGTATATGCGTGGGGCGTGCGTGAAAATTTGAAACTTTTAATATTGGCTTGGCCGAAAATTAGTTGTGCCTGACACGTTTAAGTCGTTTTTCGGCCGAAAGCGTTTTCCACGACTTTCGTAGGGAATTTCGGCTATGTCATTTTTAATTTTTGCGGATTTTTCAGAGGCGAAGCGTGTTGGGCCAACAAGAGAGGCGCCACTTGGCACCCTCCCATTGGCGGACGTGAGGCTCGGTTGTGGCCGATTGGAATGGCTTTAGTTGGTAGGATATTTGTGTGTTAGTTGGTTAAGGGGCACTTGGCAAGATCTTGGCCTTACACTTGCCTTGCACTTGGCAAGATCTTGGCCATTGGTTGGCCATTGGTTGGCCTATAAATACCACCCTATGTTGAAGACTTTCTTCATCCTAAAATCTTCTAAGTGTTAAAATCCCTCCTCTCCTCCTTGTGGTTCTCGTCCAAAAGCCTTCCTCCCCTTGGCGAGAGTTTCCCCTAGTGGGGTAGGTAGAGGTATACACCCCCTCCTTGGGGTGCTAGCGTGGGGTACCCCACTGCTAGTTGTTTTCATATAATACCCCACTCTTGGTAGAAATACTCTCAAAAGTATTGTTATAATGCCCAAATTACCTTAGCCATATACCTTGTTGTATTCTAAGGTTATACCTATCTGAAAAGCCAGAAATACTATTATACTTACCGTCACCAAACCGAAACCACAGGGAAAATCTCCATGGTTAGTTGGAGTTGTATGTAGAAGTTGGTTAGAACTTCTAAGGGTAGTTTGGAGCGGGTTGGAGCGCGGAGTTAGAGCTAAGCGATTGCCGAGGATCGACTTTAACTAGGATAATTATGGGCTTATCGAGGTAATTATCTTGTCCTCTATTGTAATTGGAAATTGCTTATTGTTAGAATAAATAGTTGAAGTATACTATATATAGGAAGCGTAGTTATCGTGATGCCTGGCTTAAGCTGAATAATACTTACAATGTCTTGCGACTTAAGCTGAATTGAAAGAAGAATCTTGAATGTAATTACATAGGGCTGTATTACGGTAGACTTGTGTAGTAGTGCAGTGGAGTAGAATTGTACAGTTAGGGTTAGATGTATAACCCCACTTGGTTGGCTTGATGGCGGCCCAGTTAGAAGGAGGAGATTTCTGTTGTTGCGGGAGAGTCTTTGCCAATTTTCGGTAGAATGTTCTCTGATGAGATCTAAATGTTAATAAAGCGCCTTGTGGCCTTATAGGTTGAAGTACTACGTGTGGCGCGATCTACTTGGCAGGAGTGGCGACGTTTGGAAGTACTTGGGCGTTTTGCTATTAGTCGATACTCGTCGCGAGGTATGTGAACCTCTTCCTATCCCTTCTAGCATGATATGTGTGAACTATGTAGTGCGGTGAGCGTCATACGTGCTAAATGTATTTGATTGGTGTAAAACATAAAGTGTTATAACGGCTTTATGGGAAGTTGGTTATAACAGCTTTATGTTGGTAAGAAAATACATGTGGTTTTTAAAGGTAAGCGATTAGAACTATAAGCGGCTTTTATGTATTAATAAAGAACTTGAAGTATTTCAAAAGAATTTTGAATCATTTTGAAAGAAGAAGTAATATTTGGTTTTGAAAACTTAAGAGTTATACTAGCTTTATGGGAAGTTAGGTATAACGGCTTAAGAATGTTTCTTGATTTGGAAATCGAATGTGTATCGACAAACCAACTGCGGCGTTAATAAAAGGAAATGTTTTGAATAATTAAGTATTATTAAAACCAGTAGAAACGTCAATCTGCATACAAGCTAAGATGAGACAAAATGATATTTCATAGATCATGTCTCCAGTAATAAGATTGTTATAAAAAAGAATATCAGACTCACATATAAGACATATGTTTCTCGATTTATTTTAAAGAGGAATATATTATTATGTGGTTAATAATAATGAGCAGCGGAACCTTTCTAAAATAAGAAGCGTGAACATTTGAAATTAGGCAAACTTGAGCGCTTGGAAAATAATGTGTTACTTGATTTTACAAAGGTAAGTATTTTAGTTTTACTTAAAAGGGCGATCACTCTACATACTACGGGTATTGTGTGACTTATGTGGCAACGGATCTTTTAAAGGATTTAATGTATGAAGTACTTTAGGGATAGATACGAACTTGTTAGCATAGAGTACCTTGTGTGAATAACTTGATTGTGTTGGTTTGAGATAGCCTTGTAAATACTTTCTTGTTGATGTGATAAGTAAACATGTTAGGATGCTACGTGTGTTAGTATCTTGTATGATCGTGATGCAAGGGGGTCATTCTTGTTGGGCTTACGTTGTTAAGCGTTAAGCCATTGTACTATTATTGTATCACATACCCCTTTGACTTATTATACAGGGCTTGCCACCGCGATGCGGTCTATCGGCTGTGCGGTCCTTGTGACTATGCGGTCGCGGTAGCTCGAGATTGATCATTCGGTGTTTAGCACGATGCGGGGATTCCTATGCGATCTGTTGAGACTATGCGGTCTTTTGAGACTATGCGGGTTGCGGGAGCCTGGCGGATCTGGGGTTAAGGCGCCTCGATGCGGGGTATACCTCGAGCGATGCAGGACCATGATTCGAGGAATACCTCATGCGGTCGTGTGGGACCTATGCGGGCTGCGAGTTCGAGGATAGGCGTGCATTGATATTGCGGGCGGTGGCGGCCGATCATGTGGTGCGGTCTAGAAAGACCTCGGGATACGATTTGTGGTATTTTTGATGCGTGGGTCTTAGTAGTCGGCTATGCCTTCGCACTTGCCGTGCGGTTTTATTGTGATAACTTTGAGCGTGAGTCACGACTTGACATATTTGCTTATTTATTGTGAGCGTAGTTTGGTTATCATACATGTCTCTGCTTTATATAGACTACTATGATTTCATTTACGATTATTTATTTTGATTTCACATACTTGGTACTGTTGTCTTGACCTCGCCCTTGAAGTGCGTTCATGCCGCGAGTAAAGGTACACGATCGTTGATCCTCGCTCTTAGGGTCACGATTCGGCGTTTGGGAAAGCTCCGTTTCTCGGAGGCTTATCTTGGTATAGTCACTGTCGTTGTAGGTATTTACATTCGGGGTATGGCGGGAACCTGTCCGCCATTGTTATCGTATCTTTTCTTAGAAGTGCAGTAGTACTATTGTGGCGGGGTTTGTAAAAGGATTAAAGCTGTTCATGTTGAAAGTTGTTATTTATATATATCTTAGAAAGCAAGTTTTACTCGATTTTTGTTTTATACTTCTATTATCTCATGTTGTTGTGTTTGTTCGTGATTACTACGATGTATGTCTACTTGGGTGCGGGGTAAGGCACGATCCACGAACCGGTTGGTCGTGACAAAAGTGGTATCGAGCGATTAATCCTCGGAAAGTGTCTACGGCCGTATCGGTAAGTCTTGATTATCGGTGTGTTGTGCACCACACGATAATCGAGGAGGCTATAGGATATTTAGGATTGGTTTCTATTCTTCTCACTCGAGATCGTGCCTTAGAGGCATGTTGTAAGTTGGACCCTCTAACGTATTTCTTTCCCACCGTTATGCCTCGCGTAGGCGGCCGGGCGGGAGGGCAAGCGGCCGAGGAGGCTGCGAGTAGAGTTCGAGGGTTGCGAGGCACGAGCCCGATCATTACCTAGGGTAGTGCTTCATTCGGGGATTTCTGCGCGTCACTAGCGATAAAGTTTAACCGCAGCGGCGATTCTGCTGCGGCCATGATAGTTGAACGCCCGGTTCGCGAGGAACAGAGAATATGGATTACAAAGAGGCGACCCTGTTACTAGCTATGGATTTGGCTACCAGAGAGTATACCGATTTACCGCGAGTCTTGATGAATATCAACGAGAGGGTTGTGCAAGAGTAGTTCTTCAGTTAGGCTTGAGCATGGCCGGTGTACGGGCTTATGCCCAGCAGGCCGAGACGTGTAGAGATCGACGGGTTAACGAAGGACAGTAGAAGAGGGCCAGAGCAGCAAGGTCCTTTGGTAACTTTCGAGGCGAGTCGCCTCCCAGCGAGTTAGATATGCACCTCGCCCGGTGCAGTGGTCTTCACAAATTTCGGGGCGTTCGGGGTGTGCGGGAGTTGGTCGAACTCGGGGCTTCCGGTTCCGGTGTGACGAGCGTCATCGGGAATGTCATCTTTTAGGTTGGTACTTGTTGTACCTATGGCCGTCGAGTGCAGTGTCGAAGAGTGTCCTTGTAGGAGGACTTAGCCTTGAGGATCGGTGGGTAGTTTGTCATCTCCCTCGGTATCGCCTACGGGGCAGGTTTGATTAGAACGACTAAGGGGAGTGAAGCAGTAGATATAGATATATCTTTAACCCTCTAGAGTTTTGTTTATGTGATAAGGTGAGTAGACCTTAAGTGCTATGTTCTGATAGCAGTGTGTTAGTTGTGATTAGAAATCTTGGTTGTTTAGCAGGAGTAAGATTTTGGGGATAGATCAGGTGTGAGGCTTAGAGCTTTTTACGTAGAGACCTTAGAGGTGAGGCCATCTCGAGAAAAGGTGTAGTGTTATGTTTGATCCTTATCGGAAGTGCATAGTGCACGTGAATTATGGTTGGGATAGGTCCCTAGTAGTGTGGAATGAAAGGGGTTAGTTGAGCTAAGAAGACCGCTAGGTTTTCGTAACGTGATTAGTGAGACTGTTCCGGATCGGGGAACTAGTGTTGTGCTCGTTGACGGGTCGGATTGAGGCCATGATGCGGGTCAACCCGCGGCCTGTTTGGTGGTGGGGTCGGTTGTGGTGGTCGCCTTGTGATAAGTCACGGTGTTAGGCCCAGTTTAGTTAACCAGCGTCTGAGTTCGTGGATGCGTTAGACCGATGGTCGGGCGATGAGCAGCCCATCGTGTTCTTCGGTCAGGACCGTTTACTCGGCTGTGATGAGTTATCAGAAAGGTTGTAAGGCTGCACGGGGTGCCTACCTTCACCTTATGTCAGACAGTGAAGCCCAGGTTGTGGCTATTTTCGTTTTCTAAAAGTTTTACCAGGCAGGGTTAAGAACCCAGATGAGTCTCCGAATCGCATTCGCCCTCGGGCCAGTGTGTGGATTTCAGGGGTAGTCGTGGGGATTGTTGTCTCCTGTGGAGGGAGTGTTTAAGCTACCATTTCAGTGTTCGGATGTTGCCTTTTGAAGCCTTGTAGGGGCGGAAGTGTAAATTGCCGGTCGATTGGTTCGATGTTGGCAAGGTTCGATTAGTTAGTTCGAGCTTGTTCAGTGGTGTGGAAAGTAAAGCTTGTCTAGAAGAGGTTACGGCGGCTCGGAGAAATCGATGCGGATAATCGGCAGCGCTTAGAGTTGAGTTGGCGGTCGGTTTTCTTGAAAGTACCACCGGTTAGGGTGTGGCGAGTTTTGAAGCGAGAGGAAAACTTAGCGAGTTACTTTGGGCCCTTTTTGTTCATGTGAAGAATAGGCGGGTTGCCTATATGTTAGCAATTGCCGTCCGACTTAGGAGGCGATGCGTCCGGTCTTTCGTATTGATATGATCGGGAAAGTATCGGAGATCCATCAGTGTCCCGATTAATGATGACCACGTTGGGATAGTAACCCGAGTTTTGGAAGCGAAGAAGTATCGAGAATGTGGTAAGGTTTCGAGTGTAAGACATCCTCGGGGATCATGGCGACGGTGCCATTTGTTGGAGTCGTCGGAACAGGCTCGCGACAAAGTGACAAAGTGGTATCTCTGACGAGTAAAGAGAAGCGAGCATGTATGGCGAGCATAGATGTGATCATTTCTTTTGTAAAGAGAAGGTGCGAAGGAAGTATATTTTAGACCCGGTGAGAAGTGTTTTGTGGTGATGATAGAGGTGTTTCCTCGTGGACTTGGATGTAAGTATTTTGCGCAGTTGTTTCGGTGGCCATGTGTGGCAGGATTGTTCTCGTAAGTATAGTAGTGAAGACTATCTTGGCGCGTATTTGTTTGAGGCTTAGAAGGAACATTGGGACGAATGTTTCTAAGGAGGAGAATGTTATACCCGTATTTCGGTATATGCGTGGGGCGTGCGTAGAAAATTTGAAACTTTTAATATTGGCTTGGCGAAAATTAGTTGTGCACAACACGTTTAGAGTCGTTTTTAATGAAAGCGTTTTCCATGACTTTTCGTAGGGAATTTCGGCTATGTCATTTTTAATTTTTGCGGATTTTTAGAGGCGAAGCGTGTTGGGCCAACAAGAGGCGCCACGGCACCCTCCCATTGGCGGACGTGAGGCTCGGTTGTGGCGAATGGAATGGCTTTAGTTGGTAGGATATTTGTGTGTTAGTTGGTTAAGGGGCACTTGGCAAGATCTTGGCCTACACTTGCCTTGCACTTGGCAAGATCTTGGCCATTGGTTGGCCATTGGTTGGCTATAAATACCACCCTATGTTGAAGACTTTCTTCGTCCTAAAATCTTACAAGTGTTAAAATCCCTCCTCTCCCTCCTTGTGGTTCTCGTCAAAGCCTTCCCCTCCAGAGAGTTTCCCCACACAGTGGGGTAGGTAGAGGTATACACCCCTCCTTGGGGTGCTAGGTAGTGGGTACCCCCACTAGCCTAGTTGTTTTCATATAATACCCATCTTGGTAGAAATACTCTCAAAGTATTGTTATAATGCCCAATTACCTTAGCCATATACCTTGTTGTATTCTAAGGTTATACCTATCTGAAAAGCCGAAATACTATTATACTTACCGTCAGTCACCAAACCGAAACCTAGGAAAATCTCCATGGTTAGTTGGAGTTGTATGTAGAAGTTGGTTAGAACTTCTAAGGGTAGTTTGGAGGCGGGTTGGGCGCGCGGAGTTAGAGCTAAGCGATTGCCCGAGGATCGACTTTAACTAGGATAATTATGGGCTTATCGGTAATTATCTTGTCCTCTATTGTAATTGGAAATTGCTTATTGTTAGAATATATGGTTGAAGTATACTATATATAGGAAGCGTAGTTATCGGCAATGCCTCGCTTAAGCTGAATAATACTTACGGCAATGTCTTGCGACTTAAGCTGAATTGAAAGAAGAATATTGAGCTGTAATTACATGGGGTGTATTACGATAGACTTGTGTAGTAGTGCAGTGGAGTAGAATTGTACCGTTAGGGTTAGATGTATAACCCCACATGGTTGGCTTGATAGCGGCCAGTTAGAGGAGGAGATTCTGTTGTTGCGGGAGAGTCTTTGCCAATTTTGGTAGAATGTTCTACGATGAGATCTAAATGTTAATAAAGCGCCTTGTGGCCTTATAGGTTGAAGTACTACGTGTGGCGCGATCTACTTGGCAAGGAGTAGCCGGCGTTTGGAAGTACTTGGGCGTTTGCTATTAGTCGATGCTCGTCGCGAGGTATGTGAACCTCTTCCTATCCTTCTGGCATGATATGTGTGAACTATGTAGTGCGGTAGGCGTGCATGTGCTAAATGTATTTGATTGGTGTAAAACATAAAGTGTTATAACGGCTTTATGGGAAGTTGGTTATAACAACTTTATGTTGGTAAGAAAATACATGTGGTTTTAAAGGTAGCGATTAGAACTATAACTGGCTTTTTATGTATTAATAAAGAACTTGAAGTATTTCAAAAGAATTTTGAATCATTTTGAAAGAAGAAGTAATATTTGGTTTTTGAAAACTTAAGAGTTATACTAGCTTTATGGGAAGTTAGGTATAGCGGCTTAGAATGTTTCTTGATTTGGAAATCGAATGTGTATCGACAAACCAACTGCAGCGTTAATAAAAGAAATGTTTTGAATAATTAAGTATTATTAAAACCGGTAGAAGCGTCCATCTGCATAGAAGCTAAGATGAGACAAAATGATATTTCTAGATCACGTTTGCGATAATAAGATTGTTATAAACAAGAATATCAGACTCACATATAAGGCATATGTTTCTCAGTTTGTTTTAAAGAGGAATATATTATTATGTGGTTAATAATAATGAGCAGCGGAACCTTTCTAAAATAAGAAAGCGTGAACATTTGAAATTAGGCAAACTTGAGCGCTTGGAAAATAATGTGTTACTTGATTTTACAAAGGTAAGTATTTTAGTTTTACTTAAAGGCGATCACTCTATACTACGGGTATTGTGTGACTTATGTAAAGCAACGGATCTTTTAAAGGATTTAATGTATGAAGTACTTTAGGGATAGATACGAACTTGTTAGCATAAGTACGCGTGTGAATAACTTGATTGTGTTGGTTTGAGATAGCCTTGTAAATACTTTCTTGTTGATGTGATAAGTAAACATGTTAGGATGCTACGTGTGTTAGTATCTTGTATGATCGTGATGCAAGGGTCATTCTTGTTGGGCTTACGTTGTTAAGCGTTAAGCCATTGTACTATTATTGTATCACATACCCCTTTGACTTATTATCACAGGGCTTGCCACCGATGCGGTCTATCGGCTATGCGGTCCTTGTGACTATGCGAGTCACGGTAGCTCGGGATTGATCATTCGGGTGTTTAGCCTGATGCGGGATTCCTATGCGATCTGTTGAGACTATGCGGTCTTTTGAGACTATGCGGGTTGCGGGAGCCTAGGCGGATCCGGGGTTAAAATTGCCCTCGATGCGGGGTATACCTCGGTGATGCAGGACCATGATTCGAGGAATACCTCATGCGGGTCCGTGTGGGACCTATGCGGGCTGCGAGAGTTCGAGGATAGGCGTGCACATTGATATTGCGGGCGGTGGCCAGCTCGATCATGTGGTGCGGTCTAGAAAGACCTCGGGATCTGGTTTGTGGTATTTTTGATGCGTGGGTCTTAGTAGTCGGCTATGCCTTCGTACTTGCCGTCACGGTTTATTGTGATAACTTTGAGCGTGAGTCACGACTTGACATATTTGCTTATTTATTGAGCGTAGTTTGGTTATCATACATGTCTCACTGCTTTATATAGACTACTATGATTTCATTTCTGATGTTATTTTGATTTCACATACTTGGTACTGTTATCTTGACCTCGCCCGGAGTGCGTTCATGCTGCGAGTAAAGGTACACCGATCGTTGATCCTCGCTCTTAGGTCACGATTCGGCGTTTGGGAAAGCTCCGTTTCTCGGAGGCTTATCTTGGTATAGTCCACTGTCGTTGTAGGTATTTACATTCGAGTATGGCGGGAACCACCGCCATTTGTTCGTATCTTTTCTTAAGTGCGTAGTACTATTGTAGGCGGGGTTTGTAAAAGGATTAAGCTATTCATGTTGAAAGTTGTTATTTATATATATTAATAAAGGCAAGTTTTCCTCAGATTTTTGTTTTATACTTCTATTATCTCATGTTGTGTTTGTTCCGCTGATTACTCTGATGTATGTCTACTTGGGTGCCCGGGGTAAGGCACCAGTCACGGGCCCCGGTTCGGGTAGTGACACGGAGCTTCCCAAAGCTGCGTTGTGATACTAAGGCGAGGATCCTGGCCGTGTACCTCTACTGCGGCGTGAGCGCGGCCCGAAGGAGTCGGTCTGGCAGTACCAGTATGTGGCCCGAAAATCAGTAAATGAAATCATAACGATCTATATAAAGCAGAGACATGTATGATAATCGGACTCTGATTCACAACATAAGCGATCATGTCATATGGGGACTCGCGCCTCAATTCATCCCTCCTACCCGTGGAACCCTTCCTCACTGCCCGCAGTCTATATATAAATCGTTTGATACGTATTACATGTCTCGGCCCATCCCATGGGACTCGAGGTGGAATCGTCATGTCTCGGCCCATCTCATGGGACTCGATGTAAAATCGTCATGTCTCGGCCCATCTCATGGGACCCGATGTAAAATCGTCATGTCTTGGCCCATCTCATGGGACTCGATGTAAAATCGTCATGTCTCTACCCATATAATGGTACTCGATGTAAAATCGTCATGTCTCGGCCCATCTCATGGGACTCGATGTAAAATCGTCATGTCTCGGCCCATCTCATGGGACTCGATGTAAAATCGTCATGTCTCGGCCCATCTCATGGGACTCGATGTAAAATCGTCATGTCTCGGCCCATCTCATGGGACTCGAGGTAGAATCAGTCATAACCTTTAAACTCTCTTTTAAAATGATTAAGATAATACCATGCTTTCCTTTTAAATCAAACTAAGGCAATATCATGCCCTCCTTTTTAAACCAAAACACTTTCCTTTTTTTGTTAAAATCAAGTAACAACATTCTTTTCCAAAAGTTCAAGTTGCATATTTTCAAATACTCAAGTCTCTTATTTTTGAAAGATTCCATAGTTCATAGTCTTAATCACTTAACAACATAATCTTTTTTAAACCAATTTGAGTAACATATGTCTTATGTGTGAGTAGTTTATTCTTGTTTATAACAATCTTATTAAAGCAGCCATGATCTAGAAAATGTAATACAATTTTGTCTTATCTTAGCTTCTATGCAGATGGAGGTTTCTACTGGTTTTAATAATAATTAATTAGCCAATACATTTTTCTTTATTAACGCTGCAGTGGTTTGTTCGCTACTTATTCTCATTTCCGAAATCAACATAACATTATCCTTTTTAAGATCAAGTACCCGTTACTCATGAATGCGGTTGCACAACTTATTAATAATTCAAGTCCTTAACATTTCATAAAACGTCATTTATAAGTTAAGTCTCTTATCTTTTAAGATCAAGTCTCTTAACTTCTAAAATCAACAAACCATTCTTTTACCTACATAAAGTCGTTATAACTAACTTCCCATAAAGCTATTATAACACTTTATGTTTTAAACCGACCAAATTCGTTTAGCACACGTACGTCTACCGTACTACATAGTTCACAAAAATCATGCTAGAAAGGATAGGACGAGGTTCATATACCTCGCGACTATTATCGACAATTAACAAAACACTCCAAGTATCATAACCCTGCTAGCCTTTTCCACCCTTCAAGTAGAATACGCTACTCGTAGAACTTCAACCTATAAAGGTCACAAAACGTCTATCAACCTCTAGATCTCTTCGTAGAACAATTCTAAGTACAAGGCTCCTTATTCTACGGAAAAATTGGTGGCACCTCCCCCCGTAACTACATAAATCTCCTCTATCAAGGCCCGCTGAGCCAACAACTCTAGGGGTTACGTCTAACCAGACGTGTACAACACTGCCTCACAATAATACTACAAGTCTACTGTAAATACAATCCAATGTAAATACAGTTCAATTATTTATAATCATCCTTCCATAAATCATATACTCAATTATATATTACTACCACATGTAATCTCGATTCTGATAGGGGATAAAGATCATTACCTCGATAAGCCCAAAATTATCCAAGATTATAAGTCGATCCTAAGCAACGTGCAGCTCCAATTCCTTACGCTCCAACCCGCTCCAAACAACCCTTATAAGTTTCTAAACAACTTCTCTTACCACTTCATCTAAGCTATGAAGATTTTTCTAGGGTTTCACTTACGACTATTGGAATAAAGTAGTATTTCTGGGCTCCTAGTATTGAAATAACTTTGGAAAACAACTAGGGATACTAGGCTAAGGTATTTGGGATTATACAACAACACTTAAAGTATTTTCTCTTCACAAAGTGGGGGGAGGGGACGAGAACACCACAAAGGGGAGGGGATGTTTTTGCCTTGGAAGACTTAAGTGTGGGATGATATGAAGTCTTGAACTAAGGGGGTATTTATAGAGGAATCAAGGGTCAAGATCTTAGCAAGTGTGTGGTCAAGATTGGGTCATGTGTGTGTGGGTCCCACCACACCACATGGCCAACACAAGACAAGTGGCTTGCCTTGTAAGGCCATTCGGCCGAGGAATGATGTCTAGCCACTTGTCCCACCATTCGACAAGGTGGCCACATGGGGGTGTCACGTGTCGCCCCTGCTAAATCAAAATATTTCATCTTCCGAAAATATCCAAAATGCCAAAAATCTCTAAAACAAAGTGGGCCCCACAAAACCGTAAATTTCTCCCGTGGGCCCCACGTGACCATTTCCGAAAATAAAATTCCATAATTCTTATATAATCCAAGAAGTCCAAATACCAAATCTGGGAATCCAATTCCCATTAACGAACCTTTTTCCTTCACAAAAACCGGAAACTTTTCCGTCGAAAAAATCACATCTTTCTTCCTTTCCAATATTATTGTCGTACTCTCGTATGTACGTCCTCACCTACATACCCTAGAACTACGGGGTGTAACATTCTTCCCCCCTTAGAAACATTCGTCCCGAATGTTCCTTCTAAGTCTCCAAACATACATGCGCCGGTATAGTCTTCACTACTATACTTACAAAACCAATTTATGCCACACATGGCCATAATATAACATACGCGCAAAACTCAAATCCAAGCCAACGAGGAATCACCTCTAACATCACAAAAAAAAAACTCCCACCCAAGGTCTAAAGGATACTCCCTTCACATCTTCACTTCACAAAAGAAATGGTCACTTCCGATCTCTTAACACATGTTCACTTCTTTCCTTACTTGTCGTACCCTTCTCGCACACCCGAACTCTTTCTAGTACACGTACCATACTCCAGTCATCACTTCAGTTTTCAAAACCTTTGGAGTCACTACCTCCAAACTTGGTCATCTTACTAGCCTCAAATTCTTTCAAGGCCATTCCCGACCTTCACGATCCGATTCTAGTCGAACACATCCGCGAACTCGTCCGATGGTTACATAAACCTGGGCCTAGCACCCTTGTGAACCTACCACCTGGCGGGACCACCTCAAACTGACCCCACCTCATTCCGGGCTGCGGGTTGACCCGCTATCTGGCCTCAACCCGACCCGCTATCGCGCCAAACTCTCTCGTCCCCCGATCCGGAACAATCTTACTAATTCACGTTATGAAAGCTACCACTTCCATCTCACACTACCCATGGAATTATCCCACAATATATTTCACGCATACCAAGTACTTCGACAAAGACCAACCGTAAAATCATCCACTCAAGACGGCTTTGCATCCAAGGTCCTAACTGTTATAATTTCTAAGGCTCGCAATTGTCTCGCCCCCAGACATACCCTTTTCAACTACCCATGTTTTCTAATTCACACATAACACAATGCTATCCGTACATAGCACTCCACATGTATCTACCATGACAACATAAACATGTCTCTTAAGGGCTGAAGATATCTCTGTAACTACTGCCTCACTTTCCCTTTGTCGCTCTAATCATAATCCTGCCCTGCAGGGCGCCTAGCTATATAAGGCGATGAACCAGCCACCGATCCCGAAGGCTGAGTCTCAAAATTCGTGCTACCTCTGGTCAGACAAACTCTCACCAAATGGCCCTGCTGGCCGCAAGCATAATAACCTCCCAAACTAGCACGACCCCCTGAGGATCATCCTCAGCTCTCTATCCATAGAACTCTGGCGAACTGCAACTCAAGAAATCCCGAAGTCTCAGACTATTGGATCTAGGGTGAATCACTGGTACTGCCGGAACCACCGGCTCCCGTCCGTCCTCATTCCCAGCTACCAGCCTAGCTAGTAACTGGGCCATCTCCTTGAACTCATATCCTCGGCTCCTGGCCGTGGAACTGGAGGCTCAGGTATCGTGGCCTCAGTAGGAACTGCTGCCGCTCTAAACTCTGCTGGGGCTAGCGGCGTCATAAAACTCGTCGTCTGAAGTACTATCTCAGGTAAAGACTGGGCCTGTGCCCACGTAACCCTCTGTGCTCTACTCGCAGCTTCCTTTGCTGTCTTGCCCTTCTGGGCCGTGGTTGCCTTGCGCGGAGGCATAACTGGTACATTAGAATACGCCAGAGGGATTCCAACTTATAACACAGCTCTAAGGCACGATCTCAGAGTGAGAAGAATGGAAACCAATCCTAAATATCCTGCAGCCTCCTGATTATAGGTGTGGTGCACAACACGCCGATAATCAAGACTCTACTAGATACGGTCTGTAGACACTTTCCGAGGATTAAGCGCTCTGATACCACTTTTGTCACGACCGACTTTGGGCGTGGTGGTGTCTTACCCGTACCTAGTGATACAACATCGAGAAAATCAGTGAAATAAAAACTTAAGCGAAAGCAAGATATAACAAGAAAAGCAGGCTAACCAAAACGGTCACATTCATGTATATATATAACCGAATAGTTACATCCTTTACAAACCCTGCCCACAACAGTACTACAGACCTCTAAGAGTGTAACCATAACTATGACGGGACAAGGCCCCGCCATACCCCTGAATGTACAAGTACTTACAATGACAGGGACTATACCAAAGATAAGCCTCGAGAAAGCGGGCTTCCCAGTCTTTGACAGTGATCCTAAGAGCGAGGATCCACAACCGATGTACCTCTACTGCGGCATGAACGCGCCCCGAAGGAGGTCGACAACAGTACCAAGTATGTGGCTGAAAATCATAAATGAAATCATAACGATCTATATAAAACATGAGACATGTATGATAACGGACTCTGATTCACAACATAAAAGCGATCATGTCATGTATGGGGACTCGCGCCCTCAAGTCATCTCTCCTGCGTGGAACCGCCCCTCACTTCCGCGATCTATATAAATCGTCGTGTAATCGTATAACATGTCTCGGCCCATCTCATGAGACTCGAGGTGGAATCGTCATGTCTCGGCCCATCTCATGGGACTCGATGTAAAATCGTCATGTCTCGGCCCATCTCATGGGACTCGATGTAAAATCGTCATGTCTCGGCCCATCTCATGGGACTCGATGTAAAATCGTCATGTCTCGGCCCATCTCATGGGACTCGATGTAAAATCGTCATGTCTCGGCCCATCTCATGGGTCTCTATGTATTATCGTCATGTCTCGGCCCATCTCATGGGACTCGATGTAAAATCGTCATGTCTCGGCCCATCTCATGGGACTCGATGTAAAATCGTCATGTCTCGGCCCATCTCATGGGACTCGAGGTAGAATCGGTCATAACCTTTAAACTCTCTTTTAAGACAGATTAAGATAATACTATGCTTTCCTTTTAAATCAAACTAAGGCAATATCATGCCCTCCTTTTTAAACCAAAACACTTTCCTTTTTTTGTTAAAATCAAGTAACAACATTCTTTTCCAAAAGTTCAAGTTGCATATTTTCAAATACTCAAGTCTCTTATTTTCGAAAGATTCCATAGTTCATAGTCTTAATCACTTAACAACGTAATCTTTTTTAAACCAATTTGAGTAACATATGCCTTATGTGTGAGTAGTTTATTCTTGTTTATAACAATCTTATTAAAGCAGCCATGATCTAGAAAATTTAATACAATTTTGTCTTATCTTAGCTTCTATGCAGATGGAGGTTTCTACTGGTTTTAATAATAATTAATTAGCCAATACATTTTCCTTTATTAACGTTGTAGTGGTTTGTTCGCTACTTATTCTCATTTCCGAAATCAACATAACATTATCCTTTTTAAGATCAAGTACCCATTACTCATGAATGCGGTTGCACAACTTATTAATAATTCAAGTCCTTAACATTTCATAAAACGTCATTTATAAGTTAAGTCTCTTATCTTTTAAGATCAAGTCTCTTAACTTCTAAAATCAACAAACCATTCTTTTACCTACATAAAGTCGTTATAACTAACTTCCCATAAAGCTATTATAACACTTTATGTTTTAAACCGACCAAATTCGTTTAGCACACGTACGTCTACCGTACTACATAGTTCACAAAAATCATGCTAGAAAGGATAGGAAGAGGTTCACATACCTCGCGACGATTATCGACAATTAGCAAAACGCTCCAAGTATCATAACCCTGCTAGCCTTTTCCACCCTTGAGTAGAATACGCTACTCGTAGAACTTCAACCTATAAAGGTCACAAAACGTCTATCAACCTCTAGATCTCTTCGTAGAACAATTCTAAGTACAAGGCTCCTTATTCTACGTAAAAATTCGGCAGCACCTCCCCCCCCGTAACCACAGAAATCTCCTCCTCTATCAAGGCCCGCTACCAAGCCAACAACTCCTAGGGGTTACCGTCTAACCGGGCGTGTACAACCTTGCCACAATAATACTACAAGTCTCAGTAAATACGGTCGATGTAAATCTGATTCAATTCTTTATAATCATTCTTCCATAAATCATATACTCAATTATATATTACTACAACATGTAATCTCCAATTACAATAGGGGGATAAAGATCATTACCTCGATAAGCCCAAAATTATCCAAGATTATAAGTCGATCCTGAGCAACGTGTAGCTCCAATTCCTTACGCTCCACCCCGCTCCAAACAACCCTTAGAAGTTTCTAAACAACTTCTCTTAACACTTCATCTAAGCTATGAAGATTTTTCTAGGGTTTCACTTACGACTATTGGAATAAAGTAGTATTTCCGGGCTCCTTTTGTTTCATACCTTCTTTTTAAACCAATCTTAAGACAAAAGCATGCCTTCCTTTTTAAACCATTTTAAGACAAAATCATGCCTTCCTTTAAAACAAAGACATTTTTTCCTTTTTAAAGTCAAGTAGCAATATACTTTTTAAACCAAGTGTCTTACTCTTTTAAAAACAAGTAACCTATACCTTTAAATCAAGTTACTTCTCCTTTCCCAAAATCAAGTTGTTTATAAGTCAAGTCTCTTTACTTCCAAAAATCAGTCTCTTAATCTTTAAATCATATCTTTTAAGGAAACCAACCTCCAACTTTTAAAATGTCAAGTTATTATTTTAAATCCAATGATAAACCATTCTTTTGTTTTCATAAAGTCGTTATAAATAACTTCCCATAAAGCTATTATAACACTTTATGTTTTAAACCAACCAAGGACAACTATTCTCATTTTCGAAATCAAGATAACTTTATTCTTTAAAAGACCCCACACCCATTACTCATGAATGAGGTTTTACAACTTTTTAACATAATTCAAGTCCTTAATATTTCATAACAAGTCACTTAACTTTGGAATCAATTCAAGGACACAAAAGGAAAATCAAATTCCTTTAAACACACGTGCATCTACCGCACTATATATATTTCACAATAATCATGCTAGAAAGGATAGGAAGAGGTTCACATACCTCGCGACGATTATCGACAATTAGAAAATGCTCCAACGTACTATAACCCTGCTAGCCTTTTCTACCCTTCAAGTAGAATACGCTACTCGTAGTACTTCAACCTATAATGGCCATAAAACGTTTATTAACTTCTAGATCCCTTCGTAGAATATTTCTAAGTACCAGGTTCCATATTCTACGGAAAATTCGACAACACCTCCCTCCCCGTAACCACATAAATAACCTCCACTAACAAGGCCCACTACCAAACCAACAACTCAGAGGGAATTACACGTCTAACCGGACGTGTACAATTCTGCCCTACAATAATACTATAAGTCTACTGTAAATACAGTCCAATGTAAATACAGTTCAATTCTTTTTAATAATCCTTCCATAAATCATATACTCAATTATATATTACTCTGACATGTAATCTCGATTACAATAGGGGATAAAGATCATTACCTCGATAAGCCCAAAATTATCCAAGATTTATAAGTCGATCCTGAGCAACGTTTAGCTCCAATTCCTTACGCTCCAACCCGCTCCAAGCAACCCTTAGAAGTTTCTAAACAACTTCTCTTAACACTTCAACTCCAAAAAGTGAAGAACACTTAGGATTTAAAAATGGCCACTTTCGGCCAAGGCAAGGTTTCAAGGCTAGGGGTGTGAAATATTTTCCAACTATTGGTACACAATCTTCCTAACACCCTAAGGAAGAACACTTAAAAATTTAAGAATTTTTGGACAACATTTTGGTCAAGATCTTAGCCAAAAACGAGAGCACTCACTAAAGGGGAGGGAGTATTTTTCAAGCTTGGAAATCTCTAAGTGTGGATGAATAAGTCTTGCACTCAAGGGGGGTATTTATAGAGAAATCAAGGGCTAGGATTAAAGCATGTGTAAGGTAAATATTGGGTCCAAGTGTGAGTGGATTCTTCCAACCAAATGTCCACCACAACTTTGAGACATGTGGCCACCACATTAAAGAGACATGTGGCTAGCCACGTGTCCTAACGCCCAAGACCAAGGGGGTGCCATGTGTCGCCTCCTCTGCTCGTCCAAAATATTTCATCTCCGAAAATATCGTAATGCCAAAATCCGAAAATAAAGTGGGCCCCAAAGCGTAAATTTTCCCATGGGCCCACGTGACCAATTCGGAAATAATATTCCATAATTCTCAAATATTCCAAAAAGTCCGAATACCAAATCGGGAATCAATTCCATTAACGAACCTTTTCCTTCAAAAATCGAAACTTTTAGTGAAAAATCACATCTTTCTTCCTTTCCAATTTTAATGTCGTATTCTCAAATGCGTCGTCCTTGTATACATACTGCGGAACTACGGGGTGTAACATTCTTCCCCCTTAGAAACATTCGTCGAATGTTCCTTCTAATCTCTAAACACACATGCGGCGGTATAATCTTCACTCTATACTTACAAACCAATTATGCCACACTGGCCATAATACCACATCTGCGCAAAAACTCACATCCAAGCCAGCGAAGAATCATCTCTAAAGCGTATAACAATACTATTAGCTCCACCCGTGGTCCAAGGATACTTTCTTCACACCTTTACTTTATAAAAAGGACACTTCCATCTTCTTAACACATCTACGCCTCTTTTCTTACTCGTCGTACCCTCCTCGTACACTCGAACTCTTCCTACTATACGTACCACATTTCGGTCATTGCTTCAGTTTTCAAAAATCTTGGGGTTACCATCTCCAACTTGGTCATCATTAACTGGGAACACTCTGGATGGATCTTCGATACTCTTCCGAATCATAGCAACATGGAAGACCGGACGTACTGCCTACTAAGTCGGACGACAATGCTAACTTATAGGCAACCTGGCCTTATTCTACAAATGATCTGGAAAGGCCCAAGTACCTCGGCTAAGTTTCCCCTGCTTTCCAAATCTCGTCACACCCTTCCGGGGTGGTACCTTCAAGAAGACCCACCGTCAACCTTAACTCCAAGTGTCGACGCCGATTATCCATGCGACTTACGCTGACTCGAACGCTAATAACCTCTTACGGATAAGCTTTTATCCTCATCCTGCTGAATCAAGTATGAACCCACTATCTGAACCTTGCCAACATCGAACCAATCGATCGGCAACCTACACTTCCGCCCATACAAGTCTTCATAAGGCGACATCCGAATACTGAAATGGTAGCTATTATAATACTCACTCAACAAGAGGCAAATAATCCTTACAGCTACCCCTGAAATCAAAACACCGGCCCGCAACCTATCCTCAAATGTCTGGATAAAATGCGTTGTTTGTCCGTCGGCGAGGTGAATGCAATCGAGACTCACGAGTTCCTAACCCGCTGGTAAAACCTCGAGAAACAAAAGTAATAGCGGCGGGCTCCATTGCTGTCGTAAAAGTAGGAATCCGTGCGACCTTATAACCTCCACGATATAACATCTCGCATAACCCTCCGCGAGTAAGCGATCTGGCGAAAGACAAGATGGGCTGACCTCGTCGGCGGCCCGACTCGGTTGAACGCATCCACGAACTCGTGCGATGGTTACTAAACTTGGGCCTAACACCCTCGTGACCTATCATCTAGCGGGACCACCTAACCGGCCACCGCGTTCGGTGCGGGTTGACTCGCGATATGGCCTCAACCCGACCCACTTCGTACTAAACTCTCGTTCCCCGATCCGGAACAATCTTACCAGTTCACGTCATGAAAGCTACCACTTCCATCTCACACTACCCATGGAATTATCCCACAATATATATCACGCATACCAAGTACTTCGACAAAGACCAACCGTAAAATCATCCACTCAGGACGGCCTTGAATCCAAGGTCCCAACTGATATAAATTCTAAGGCTCCCATTCTCGTCCCCAGACTTACCCTTTTCAACTACCCATGTTTTCTAATCACAACTTACACAATGCTAACCGAACATAGCACTCCACATGTATCTACCATAACGACCTAAACAAGTCTCTTAAGGCTGAAGATATCTCTGTAACTACTGCCTCACTTTCCCTTTGTCGCTCTAATCAAATCCTGCTCTGCTGGGCGCATAACTACAGACGGTGATGAACCAGCCACTGATCCCGAAGGCTGAGTCGTAACATCCGCGCCACCTCTGTTCGGACAATTTCTCGCAAAATGGCCATGTTGGCCGCAAGTATAACAAGCTGTCGAAGTAGTACGACACTCCCCATAAGAACACCTACCACAACGGCCATACCGAGGTGGGGGTGGCCTCCTCTGGCTAACACCCCTTCCTCTCCGAACCACTGAATCCGCAACTGACTTGGTAGGCTAAGTCATCCCACCTGTATCCCTCCTACTAGGACATTCTCTCCTCACCGTTCACGGCGGCTGGTAAAACAAGCATTAGTAAAAAGCGACATTTCTGGGATGGCGCCTACCACAAAGTGAACAACGAGGAAAATTGAATGCGGTGGCTAGAACATGTAAATCTGTGAACCAGAAACCCTGGAGTTCTGACCAACTCCTAAATACCCGAACGTCACGAAGTGCATGGAGGACCACTCATCTTGGCGGAGCGCATGCGATCTGCTGGCGAGAAGGTCGCCTCGAAAGTTACCAAAGGACCATGTTGTTCGGCCTCTTACGCTGTTCTTGGTTGTCAGTCGATCTCTACGTTGCTCGATCTGCTGCGCATAAGCCTTTCTGGGCAACGTCCATGCTGGCGAAGAGTTACTCTTGTACCTCCTTCACTAGATAATCGTCAAGTCTGTGACATATCGGTGCACACTATCCTCCATGCGCCACTAAAGCGGGGACATAACGAGCGATGAGTCAAACTCGATACTATATTCCGAACCGTCGCCCGTTACGCCTCAACATCATAAATCCATGCGCGAAGCTATCCTCATCTGCGAGGGCAAGAAGTGTGTAAGAAATGCCTCGAGAACTCATCCCAATACGGAGGTGCATGCTTCCCGGGATAGTTCCCGTGAATCAAGCCGGTCATTGCGATGCCGTGCGGCCGTCACGAACCTAAGACCACCATTGTGTCTCGAAGCCTTGATCACTCTCATGATCCGTATGCTGTCGAATAAACTCTGAGTCTTCCCGATTCTCGATCCATAGAACTGGGTGGTACGCAACTCAAGAAGTCCGAAGTCTCAAACTATCGGATCTAGGGTGAACTACTAGTGCTGCGGAACCTCGACTCTCATCTGCCCTCATTCTAGCCACTGAGCCTAGCTAATGGCTGGGCCATCTCCTTGTAACCATATCCTCGGCTCCTGGTCGTGGGACTAGAGGCTCAGGTATCGTGGTCTCAGTAGCTACTTCTACTGCTCTAAACTCTCCTGGGCTAGCGGCGTCGCAGAAATCCCCGAATGAAGCAGCATGCTCGGTAATGGCCCGGGCCTGTGCCCTCGTAACTCTCTGTATTCTACTCGCAGCTCCCTCTGCTGCCCTGCCCTTCTGGGCTCCGGTTGCCTTGTGTAGAGGCATAACTAGCACATACGAATATGCCAGAGGGAGTCCAACTTATAACACAGCTCTAAGGCACGATCTCAGAGTGAGAAGAATGGAAACCAATCCTAAATATCCTGCAGCCTCCTGATTATAGGTGTGGTGCACAACACGTCGATAATCAAGACTCTACTAGATACTTGCGTAGACACTTTCAGAGATTAAGCGCTCACGATACCACTTTGTCACGACCCGACCCCGTGCCCGTGACTGGTGCCTTACCCCGGGCACCCTAGTGATACAACATCAGAGAAAATCAGCGGAAATAAAAAATTACACATGAAACAAGATATAAAATAAGAAAAATAGGCTAACCAAACGGTCACCTTTCTGCATATATATAAAAAATATTAAACACGAGCGATTACATCCCTTTTACAAACCACCTTGCAACGGCGATTACTGCACCTCTAAGAATGTTATAACAACGACGGGACGGGGCCCGCCATACCAGATGTAAGTACCTGACGATAGGGACTATACAAGATAAGCCTCGAGAAGCGGAGCTTCCCAACGCTGTGATCTTATGGCGAGGATCAACAAGCGGCGTGCCTCTACTGCGGCATGAACGCGGCCCAGGAGGTTAGTACAACAGGTACCAAGTATGTGAAACTGTAAAGTACTGAAATAAAATCATAACATTTTAAAACCAATTACAAATACGTACGAACAACCAATTTAACTGCACATAGTGCCATAGCATAAACAAGAGCAAAATAGATATAACGTAACTGGTCTTTTCTAGGCCGCTAATGATCGAAGCAAGGCCAATCGCCCATAGTATCATTATGCGAGCCTAATCCTGGAATTCCCACAGTCCGCATAGACCACTCAGGTCGCGTGAGGTATTCCTCATCGGGTAGCTAACCTCGGCGTCAACCTGGACTCCGCAATCCGCATAGTCACCGGACGCGTGAGGTATTCCGCGTCGGCGTAACACGCGGAGTGATCATCCTGGAACTCCCGCGACTCGCATAGGTCCGTGGACCGCGTGGTATTCCTCGCATCGGGGGCGGCTAACCCTCGGCATAACAAGTCAGGGGGGTAAGTGATATAATACCAGCATAACTGCTTATCGTTAAACAACATAAGCACAACAAGAAAACCCCCTTACACAAACGTCACAAGACACTAACACATGTAGCGTCATAACATGTTTACTTATCAAACCAACAAGAAAGTACTACAAGGCTATCACAAGCCAACATAGTCAAGTTACTCACACAAAAGTCACACGATACCCGTATTATCAAAATAGAGTAACTATATTTTAAGTAAACCAAAACAATTTCCATACATTCTTTTTAAACCAATCTTAAGACAAAAGCATGCCTTCCTTTTTAAACCATTTTAAGACAAAACCATGCCTTCCTTTAAAACAAAGACACTTTTTCCTTTTTAAAGTCAAGTAGCAATATACTTTTTAAACCAAGTGTCTTACTCTTTTAAAAACAAGTAACCTATACCTTTAAATCAAGTTACTTCTCCTTTCCCAAAATCAAGTTGTTTATAAGTCAAGTCTCTTTACTTCCAAAAATCAGTCTCTTAATCTTTAAATCATATCTTTTAAGGAAACCAACCTCCAACTTTTAAAATGTCAAGTTATTATTTTAAATCCAATGATAAACCATTCCTTTGTTTTCATAAAGTCGTTATAAATAACTTCCCATAAAGCTATTATAACACTTTATGTTTTAAACCAACCAAGGACAACTATTCTCATTTTCGAAATCAAGATAACTTTATTCTTTAAAAGACCCCACACCCATTACTCATGAATGAGGTTTTACAACTTTTTAACATAATTCAAGTCCTTAATATTTCATAACAAGTCACTTAACTTTGGAATCAAGTCAAGGACACAAAAGGAAAATCAAATTCCTTTAAACACACGTGCGTCTACCGCACTATATATATTTCACAATAATCATGCTAGAAAGGATAGGAAGAGGTTCATATACCTCGCGACGATTATCGACAATTAGAAAAATGCTCCAACGTACTATAACCCTGCTAGCCTTTTCCACCCTTCAAGTAGACTACGCTACTCGTAGTACTTCAACCTATAATGGCCATAAAACGTTTATTAACTTCTAGATCCCTTCGTAGAATATTTCTAAGTACCAGGTTCCATATTCTACGGAAAATTCGGCAGCACCTCCCTCCCCGTAACCACATAAATAACCTCCACTAACAAGGCCCACTACCAAACCAACAACTCAGAGGGAATTACCGTCTAACTGGGCGTGTACAATTCCGCCTACAATAATACTATAAGTCTCAGTAAATACGGTCCAATGTAAATCTGATTCAATTCTTTTTAATCATCCTTCCATAAATCATATACTCAATTATATATTACTACAACATGTAATCTCCAATTACAATAGGGGGATAAAGATCATTACCTCGATAAGCCCAAAATTATCCAAGATTTATAAGTCGATCCTGAGCAACGTTTAGCTCCAATTACTTATGCTCCAACCCTCTCCAAGCAACCCTTAGAAGTTTCTAAACAACTTCTCTTAACACTTCAACTACAAAAAGTGAAGAACACTTAGGCTTTAAAAATGGCCACTTTCGGCCAAGGCAAGGTTTCAAGGCTAGGGGTGTGAAATCTTTTCCAACTCTTGGTACACAATCTTCCTAACACCCTAAGGAAGAACACTTAAAAGTTTAAGAATTTTTGGACAACATTTTGGTCAAGATCTTAGCCAAAAACGAGAGCACTCACTAAAGGGGAGGGAGTATTTTTCAAGCTTGGAAATCTCTAAGTGTGGATGAATAAGTCTTGCACTCAAGGGGGGTATTTATAGAGAAATCAAGGGCTAGGATTAAAGCAAGTGTAAGGTGAAGATTGGGTCCAAGTGTGAGTGGATTCTTCCAACCAAATGTCCACCACAACTTTGAGACATGTGGCCACCACATTAAAGAGACATGTGGCTAGCCACATGTCCCTAAAAACGTCCAAGACCAAGGGGGGGGGGGTGGTGCCATGTGTCGCCCTCCTACTCGTCCAAAATATTTCATCTCCCGAAAATATCCGTAATGCCAAAAATCCGAAAATAAAGTGGGCCCCACAAAACCGTAAATTTTCCCCGTGGGCCCCACGTGACCAATTCCGGAAATAATATTCCATAATTCTCAAATATTCCAAAAAGTCCGAATACAAAATCTGGGAATCCAATTCCCATTAACGAACCTTTTTCCTTCAAAATATCCGGAAACTTTTCCGTCGAAAAATCACATCTTTCTTCCTTTCCAATTTTGATGTCGTATTCTCATACGTACGTCCTTGTATACATACTCTGGAACTACGGGGTGTAACAACCTACATACCCTGGAACTACGGGGTGTAACACCCTTTGTTGCTCTAATCAAATCATGCTCTGATGGGCGCATAACTACAGAAGGTGATGAACCAGCCACTGATCCCGAAGGCTGAGTCGTAACATCCGCACCACCTCTGGTCGGACAATTTCTCGCAAAATGGCCCTGCTGGCCGCAAGCATAACAAGCCTCCTCTGGCTAACACCCCTTCCTCTCCGAACCACTGAATCCGCAACTGACTTGGTAGGCTAAGTCATCCCACCTATATCCCTCCTACTAGGACATTCTCTCATCACACGTATTGGTAAAACAAGCATTAGTAAAAGACGACATTTCCGGGATGGCGTCTACCACATAGTGAATGCGAGGAAAAGCGAATCGGTGGCTGAACCTATGTAAATCACGTGAACCGAGAAACCACGGAGCTCGACCAACTCTGCGTGATACCGAGCGCCCCGGCTTTGTGGAGGACCACTGCATCTTGGCGGGCGCATAACCGATCTGCCACTTGGAAGGTCGCCTCGAAAGTTACCAAAGGACCTGCTTACGGCCCTCTTACGCGATCTTGGTTAATCCGTTGATCTCTACGTTCCTCGGTCTGCTGCGCATAAGCGTCAGAGCAACGTCCGTGCACGATCAAGAGTTACTCTTGTACCTCCCTTCACTAGATAATCATCAAGTCCTGTGACATATCAGTGCACACTATCCTCCATGTCTGTCACTAAAGCGGGGACATAACGAGCCAACGAGTCAAACTCGATATTGTATTTCCGAACCGTCCGCCCGTTCTGCCTCAACATCATAATCTAACTGCCCGAGCTCCCCTCATCTGCGAGGGCAAGAAGCGTGTAGGAAATGCCTCTAAGGTCTTGATCACTTTCATGATCTGCTGCAACTGTCGAATAAACTTCTGAGGATCTTCCTCAGTTCTCAATCCATGGAACTCGGGTGGACTGCAACTCAAGAAGTCCCGAATTCTCAACTATCGGATCTAGGGTGAACTACTGGTACTACGGAACCTCGACTCTGCGTCATCCTCATTCCTAGCCACAAGCCTAGCTAGTAACTGGGCCATCTCCTTGTAACTCATATCCTCGGCTCCTGGTCGTGAAACTGGAGACTCAGGTATCGTGGTCTCTGCAAATACTGCTGCTGCTCTAAACTCTCCTGGGGCTAGCGGCGTCGCAGAACTCCCCGAATGAAGCACTATCTCAGGTAATGACTGGGCCTGTGCCCTCGTAACCCTCTGTATTCTACTCGCAGCTCCCTCTGCTGCCTTGCCCTTCTGGGCTCTGGTTGCCTTGCGTAGAGGCATAACTAGCACATACGAATACGCGTAGGAGTCCAACTTATAACACGCCTCTAAGGCACGATCTCGAGTTAGAAGAATGGAAACCAATCCTAAATATCCTGCTGACCTCGATTATAGGTGTGGTGCACAACACACCGATAATCAAGACTCTGCTAGATACGGTCTGTAGACACTTTCCGAGGATTAACTTCTCTGATACCACTTTTGTCACGACCTGACCCCGGGCCCGTGATGGTGTCTTACCCCGGGCACCCTAGTGATCTGACATCGAGAAAATCAGCGGAAATAAAAAATTACACATGAAACAAGATATACAATAAGAAAAATAGGCTAACCAAAATGGTCACCTTTCTGCATATATATAAAAATGATTAAACCTGAACAGTTACATCCCTTTTACAAACCCTGCCCACAACAGTACTACAGACCTCTAAGAATGTAACCACAACTACGACGGAGACGGGGCCCGCCATACCACGAATGTATGTACCTCTGGCAAGCGGGGACTATACAGATAAGCCTCGGATAAGCGGAGCTTTCCAAAACGCTGAACCGTGATCCTATGGCGAGGATCAACAAGCGGTGTACCTCTACTGCGGCATGAGCGGCCACGAAGGAGGTCGATGCAGTACAGTATGTGAAAGCGTAATGTCTTTGAAATAAAATCATAACATTTTAAAACCGGTTCACAAATACGTATGAACAACCAATTTTTAACGCGCATAGTGCGCGGCATAAACAAGGCAAAATAGATATAACGTATCGGTCTTTTCTGGGCGCTAATGATCGAAGCAAGGCGATCGCCCGTAGTATCATTATGCGAGCCTAATCCTGGAACTCCGCGATCCGCATAGTCACGGACCGCATGGTATTCCTCGCGTCGGCGTAACACCGGAGTGATCATCACGGAACTCCGCTGACTCACGCGTAGGTCCCGTGGACTCGCGTGAGGTATTCCTCGCATCGGGGGCGGCTAACCCTCGGCATAACAAGTCAGAGGGGTAAGTGATATAATACCAGCATAACTGCTTATCGTTAAACAACATAAGCACAACAAGAAAACCCCCTTACACAAACGTCATAAGACACTAACACACGTTGCATCATAACATGTTTACTTATCAAACCAACAAGAAAGTATTACAAGGCTATCACAAGCCAACATAGTCAAGTTACTCACACAAAAGTCACACGATACCCGTAGTATCAAAATAGAGTAACTATCTTTTAAGTAAACCAAAACAATTTCCATACCTTCTTTTTAAACCAATCTTAAGACAAAAGCATGTCTTCCTTTTTAAACCATTTTAAGACAAAACCATGTCTTCCTTTAAAACAAAGACACTTTTTCCTTTTTAAAGTCAAGTAGCAATATACTTTTTAAACCAGGTGTCTTACTTTTTTAAAAAACAAGTAACCTATACCTTTAAATCATGTTACTTCTCCTTTCCCAAAATCAAGTTGTTTATAAGTCAAGTTTCAAAAATCAGTCTCTTAATCTTTAAATCATATCTTTTAAGGAAACCAACCTCCAACTTTTAAAATGTCAAGTTATCATTTTAAATCCAATGATAAAACCATTCTTTTGTTTTCATAAAGTCGTTATAAATAACTTCCCATAAAGCTATTATAACACTTTATGTTTTAAACCAACCAAGGACAACTATTTTCATTTTCGAAATCAAAATAACTTTATTCTTTAAAAGACCACACACCCATTACTCATGAATGAGGTTTTACAACTTTTTAACATTATTCAAGTCCTTAATATTTCATAACAAGTCACTTAACTTTGGAATCAAGTCAAGGACACAAAAGGAAAATCAAATTCC
Organism: Przewalskia tangutica; assembly: GCA_029844215.1. Classification (NCBI taxonomy): domain Eukaryota; kingdom Viridiplantae; phylum Streptophyta; class Magnoliopsida; order Solanales; family Solanaceae; genus Przewalskia; species Przewalskia tangutica. Next base: position 180,289 of record JAQGDG010000157.1, read on the forward strand.
TTTAAACACACGTGCGTCTACCGCACTATATATATTTCACAACAATCATGCTAGAAAGGATAGGAAGAGGTTCACATACCTCGCGACGATTATCGACAATAAGCAAAATGATCCAAAGTACTATAACCCTTCTAGCCTTTTCCACCCTTCAAGTAGAATACGCTACTCGTAGTACTTCAACCTATAATGGCCATAAAACGTTTATTAACTTCTAGATCCCTTCGTAGAATATTTCTAAGTACAAGGTTCCATATTCTACGGAAAATTCGGCAGACTCCCCCGAAACCACATAAATAACCTCCACTATCAAGGCCCGCTGCAGCCAACCACTCAGAGGATTACACGTCTAACCTGACGTGTACAATTCTGCCCACAATAATACTACAAGTCTCACTGTAAATACCAATGTAAATAAAGTTCAATTCTTATCAATATTCATTCTATATATAGTATACTCGACTATACATTACTCTGACATGTAATCTCGATTCTGATAGGGGATAAAGATCATTACCTCGATAAGCCCAAAATTATCCAAGTTTTAGAAGTCGATCTGAGCAACGTTTAGCTCCTATGCAAGCGCTCCAAACCGCTCCAAGCAACCCTTAGAAGTTTCTAACAACTTCTTCTAAACACTTCAACCAACTATGAAGATTTTCCTAGGGTTTCACTTTGTGACTATTGGAATAAAGTAGTGTTTTCGGGCTCTTAGTATAAAGATAACTTTGAAATACTACAAGGGATTTTTGGCTAAGGTATATGGGATTTTAACAACACTTGAAGAATTCTACTCAAGGTGGGGGTGTGTGTTTGGACGAGAACACCTAAGGAGGAAGGAAGAATTTTGCCTTGGAATTTCTCTGAGTGTGGATGAATAAAGTCTTGAAAACAAGGGGTTATTTATAGAGAAATCAAGGGCCAAGATCTAGGCAAGTGTGTGGTGTAGATTGGGGACATGTGGGTGTGGATTCTACCAACCACATGTCCACCACAAAATTCGGACAAGTGGCTAGCCACTTGCCCACTAAAAACGTCGAGCCACACGTGTCCTCTAGCCGTTCTACCAACACGTACAGGGGGTGACACGTGTCGCGCCCCTACTAGTCCAAAATATTTCATCTTCCGAAAATAAATATCCGTAATATCGAAATCTCGAAAAATAAAGTGGGCCCCACAACCCGTAAATTCCTCCCGTGGGCCCCACATGACCAATTCCGGAAAATAAAATTCCATAATTCTTAAAAAAATTTAAAGTCTTAAATACCAAAGTTGAGAATCCAATTCTCAATAAAAAACCTTTTTCCTTCGTATAATCCGAAAACTTTTTCGTCGAAAAAATCACATCTTTCTTCCTTTCCAATATTTATGTCGTATTATCATACGTACGTCCTCACATACATACTCTGGAATTACGGGGTGTAACATACACGATACTCGCATCACGGATAGCTAATCCATGACTTATATATATCCCTGGAATTTAACCCGCCCGAGTCTATCCGACCCGCCGTGAGTGTGTACCACTCACCACCATGGGGGGCTACTCCATGATATCTCTTGAACCAAGTTTCCGACCCTTTATGGAGGGACGCGGAGATGTGGAAATACGACACTTGCACGAATGTCTATATGAGCAACCCATATGCAAGAAAACCATTCTTGACCTTTATTTATAAAATGAATAAACCATCATTTTAGCAAACCAAGACAACACCATGCCTTTCCCTTTTTTTTTACACAAACCAAGACAATACCATGCCTTTACTTTTTACATAAACCAAGACAATACCATGCCTTTACATAAACCAAGACAATTACCATGCCTTTCCTTTTTACATAAACCAAGACAATACCATGCCTTTCCTTTTTACATAAACCAAGAGAAATCCTTATTTGAGCAAGCCAAAGTACTATCAAGGAACAAATAGAATAATTCTCATTTTAAACAAGACAAAGTACTATCAAAGCACAAATAGAATAATTCTCATTTAAACAAGCCAAAGTACTATCAAGGCACAAATAGAATAATTCTCATTTAAACAAGCCAAAGTACTACGTACGTCCATTCTTTTCAAAAGACTCCTTTTTATATAAAACCCCAAGATACTAACACCCGTAATATCAAGGCATGTCTATTTTTCAAAATAAGTTACTACACCTTTAGAAATTCATTTTAAGGCTTTGAAACCAAGTAACTTCAAATTTCACAACCTAGGCAACTCATGCCTAACCTGCGATGAGGGATGCTGAGGGCACGTTATGGCCATGTTACACCGATGGGGGATTCCGGGACATGCGGCCGCGTATTATATATATATATATATGTTGTATATGTTTACGCCGGCGATGAGAGTAGGATGCCACCTGTGGTCACATGTGATATGTTACACCTACGGCCGGCGATGATGGAGGATTCCACGGCGGGAGGTATATATATATGTATTGTATATGTGTACGCCGACAGTGAGGTAGGATGCCACGGGCGTGTCACATGAGTATGATTTATGTCATAGACTGCCAGCAGTGAGGAAGGAATTCCACGGGCATTAGTGATGACTTTGAGGGCGTGAGTCCCTGACTTGACATGACTACTTATATGTTGTCCGGTAGTTTGGTTATCATACATGGCTCCTGCTTTATATCGACTATTATAATTACATTTACAGTATTTTCAGTTTCACATACTTGGTACCTATTGTATCGACTCTCATTCGAAGTGCGTTCATGCCACAGTAGAGGTGCCGGTTGTTGATCTCGCTCATAGGATCACGCAGTTCGTTTTAGGAAGCTCCGTTTCTCCGAGGCTTATCTTTGGTATAGTCCACGGTGTTATACCCGTATTTCAAGAGTATGTACGTGGCGCGTCGTATTATAATTTGAGCCTTAAAGTTAGGCTAAGTTCGAAAATTTTGTGCACAAGTACGAAAAGTCGTTTTTCGGTAAACGTTTCCACAACTTTCGTAGGGAAAATTCGGCTATGTCATTTATAATTTTGCGGATTTTTCGAGAGGCGAAACATTTTGGACCAACGGGAGGTGACACTTGTCACCCAAGTGGGACGATTTGGTTGAGCTTTCTTTGGCACGTTTTTGTGCTATTTTGTGGTCAAGGGTTAGGTAGGATATTTTTGTGTAGTTGATGAGCAAGTGGGACCCACAAACACATGGCTTCATCTTGACCTTACACTTGCCTTACACTTGGATAGATCTTGGCCATTGATTGGCTTTCACTTGACCTATAAATACCCCTCTAAGTTGATGAACTTATTCATCCAAAATTGTTCCAAGTCTTGAAATCCCCCCACTTTGTTCTTGTGGTTCTCGTCCAACCCTTGGCGAAACCACTCCCCTTTGTGAGCTAGCCGAGAGCCTCCCCCTTTCCCCCCTTTGTGGTGTCTAGCCGTGGGGTACCCTCCCCCTAGCCTTGTTGTCTCGTATAAATACCCCCCTTTGTGGTATAGAAATAATCTCCTAGTATTGTTATAATGCCCAAAATACTCTAGCCCTTATACCTTATAGTACTTCCAAAGTTACCTCTATACGTAGAGCCCGGAAAATACTATTATACTTCCTTTAGCCACTAAACGAAACCCTAAGGAAATCTTCATTGATAGTTGAAGTAATGGAGTAGAAGTTGGTTAGAACTTCTAAGGGTTGTTTGGAGCGGGTTGGAGCGCACGGAGTAGGAGCTAAACCTTGCTCAGGATCGACATATAAACTCGGATAATTTTGGGCTTATCGAGGTAAACACTCTTGACCTTCTATTGTAATTGGAATATATAGTTGAAGTATACTATATATAAGAACTGAACATTATAATTGTGCGGCAATGTCTTTTGACTTAAGCCTGAATAATACTTACGGCAATGTCTTGCGACTTAAGCCTGAATTTAAGAAGAAGCGAATTGTAATTACATAGGTGTATTACAGTAGACTTGTGTAGTATTCTTTGTGAGTAGAGTTGTACACGCCCAGTTAGGCGTGTTAAACCCCAGTTGGCTTGGTAGCGGCCTCGATAGAGGAGGAGATTTACGCTGTTGTTGCGGGGAGAGTCTTTGCTAATTTTCTGTAGAATATTCTACGTCGGGATCTAAAGATATTAATAGGCGCCTTGTGGCCTCTATAGGTTGATATACTACGTGTGGCGCGATCTACTCGGCAAGGTGCGTAGACGGTTTGAGGTACTTGGAGCGTTTTGCTATTAGTCGATAATCGTCGCGAGGTATGTGAACCTCTTCCTATCTGTTCTAGCATGATATGTGTATAACTATGTAGTACGGTAGACGTACATATGTTAAATGTATTTGATTGTCTTTAAACATAAAGTGTTATAACTAGCTTTATGGGAAGTTGGTTATAACAACTCTATGTAAATGAGAAATGCTTTGTGGTTTTAAAAGATAAGCGATTTGACTTATAACCGAGCTTGATGTAAAAGAACCTTGAAGTATTCTAAAAGATTAAGAAACCTTTTTTTTAAAGAAGAGTAATACTTGGTTTTGAAAACATAAGAGTTATACTAGCCTTATGGGAAGTTAGGTATAACGTCTTAAGGAAGGTAAAATGAAAAGGTTCATTGATCTTAAAAGATAAGAGACTTGACTTGAATGAATTAATATGAATTTTGTGTGAAGCCTCATTCGTGAGTAATGAGTACTTGGTTTTTGAAAGGAATAATGTTTTACTGATTTCGGAAATCAGAATGTGTATCGACAAACCACTGCAGCGTTAATAAAGGAAAATGTATTGAATAATTAAGTATTACTAAAACCAGTAGAAACCTCCATCTGCATAGAAGCTAAGATGAGACAAAATGATATTAAATTTTCTAGATCATGGCTGCTTAGTAAAATTGATTATGAACAAGAATAACCTACTCGCCTATGGCATGTGTTACTCTATTGTTTTAAAAAGAGATTAAGACATTGAACTATGAAACTTTTCTAAAAAGAGACTTGTGTAATTGAAATTAGGCAAACTGGAACGTTAGGGAAAAGAAAGGCATTGGGTTGTTTTAAAATGGTTTAAAACATAAAGTGTTATAACAGCGTATTGGGAAGTTGGTTATAACGACTTTATGAAAACAAAAGAAAAGGTTTTATCATTGGTTTTAATATGGTAACTTGACTTTAAAAAGAGAAGTGTTTTTGGTTTACCTAAAAGATATAAGTCACTCTATTTTTATACTACGGATATCGGGTGACTTTTATAAAAGGGAATGGATCTTTAAAAAGGAATTTAACGTACGTAGTACTGTAAGGTTAAAAACCCGGACTTTGGCATAAAATGAAAGTAGCTTGAGTTGTGTAACTTGCCTATGCTTGTTGTTGTGTAACTTGCTTATGCTTGTTGTTGTGTAACTTGCTTATGCTTGTGGTGATAGCCTTTGTTGTGCAAATGGTGTTCTATATAACCGCGTCTCTCAATGGAGTCTTAGGTTGACTTGTTGAGGACTTACTTGGGCGTCTGGCGTGTGGAAAATTCCACCGGTATGCTCGCTGATAGTGCTATTCCATGGACTAGCTCTCCGTGAGGTTTCTTCTTGTTGGCCTTGGTACGGTGGTGACTTCGTACTTGCCGAATCTCGTGGCTGATTCGGCCTTGGTACACAGTAGTCACCCTCGCACTTGCCCGTTCAGTGTAGTAGCGAAGTCTCGTGATCTGACCTTGGTACCGGTGGTCGGCCTCGTACTTGCCCGGTCGGCTCGTGACGGCCTTGGTATCTGGTAGTCGGCTCGCACTTGCCGTGTCGACCGTGTTTGTGGTTGCATTGTATTATTGAATGCAGTCGGATCGGTAGTTGTACTTATCTGTCACGGTTTTTATGACAGTGGGACACAGTGTTCATGTATACTCCTTGGTATTGTTATATCATAAGCTAAGCGGTGAGGAAGAAATTCCACGAACGCAGTGATAAATTGGGCGTGAGTCCACGACTTGATATAGCGGTTATATGTTATATCTTGTAGTTTGGTGCATCATCATGTCTCTCTGCTTTATAGACTATTATGATTTCATTCTGATGTTCTGATTTCACATACTTATTACTGTTATCGACCTCGCCCGAAGTGCGTTAAATCTGCGGTAGAAGTACATCGGTATCGATCCGCGTTTAGGATCTCATTTCGCGTTTTGGGAAGCTCAGTTCCGTCGGAGGCTTATCTTTGGTATGTTACCACAGTGCATGTAAGTTCTTGTGCGTTCGGGTATGGCGGGGCCCTGTCGTCGTAGTTGTTGTATAAATCTTAAGTGCATGCTATTGTGGCGGGGTTGTAAGGATTATGGCTGTTCAAATGTCTTTATATATATATGTTGAAAGGCAACCGTTTTGGTTGCTTTGTTTATTTATAATATCTCTCATTTCATGTTCATGTTTTATTTTCCGCTGATTTTCTCGATGGTTGTATCACTAGGGTGCCGAGGTAAGGCACGATCCGCGGCCCGATTCGGTCGTGACACACATTGTAGGTGCTTGTACATTCGGGGTATGGCGGGGCCCTGTCCGTCATAGTTGTGGATTACATTCTTAGAGTGCATAATCTTTGTTGTGGGCAAGGTTTGTAAAAGGATATAGCCATTCGGGTTTATGTTTATATACGGAAGGTAACCGATTTTGGTTAGCACATTGCTTATTTTATGTCTTGTTTCATACTTAGTTTTTATTTCCGTGATTGTCTCGATGTTTGTATCCCTAGGGTGCCGGGGTAAGGCACGATCCGGGCCCGAGTAGAATTCGTGACACACACGCAAACAAATCTTACACCCTACACATGCTTTAATCTTGTACTTGATTGTCTATAAATACCACATTAAGTTACAAGACTTGCGTCATCCACTAAACAATTTCCAAGTCTCGAAAATCCTCCCCCTTTTAAGTTCTGGTAAACCCCACCCCCTTTGTAGAAAAATTGTCTTCCAAGTATTGTTACTATCCCGAATACCTAGCCAAAAATCCACTTGTAGTATTCTAAAGTTACCTCTATACTAGAGCAGGAAATACTACTTTATTTCCTTTAGTCGCAAAAGCGAAACCACAGGAAAATCTTCATAGTTGGTTGAAGTATTAAGTAGAAGTTGTTTAGAAACTTCTAAGGGTTTCTTAGGCGGATTGGGCGTCTGAATAGGAGCTAAGCGTTGCTCGAGATCGACTTATAATCTTGGATAATTTTGGGCTTATCGAGGTAATAATCTTTGTCCTTATTGTAATTGGAGATTACATATTGTAGTAGTTTAAATTGAGTATAAGTTATATAGAAGGATGTTAAAGAAGAGAATTGTTGTATTTATATAGGGTATGTATTCTGATAGACTTGGGTAGTTTTACGGGTAGGGATATCTTGCCCGATTTTCAATAGAATAAAGAACCTTATGCTTAGAATATTCTACGAAGTAGTCTAGGCGTTGATAGGCGTATTTGACTATTATAGGTTGATACTCTGCTTGTGACATATTCGACTTGGCGGTGGATTGGTAGGAGGTATGTGATTCTTCCTATCCTCTTGAGCATGATATTTGTGAAAAATATATAATACGGTAGACGTACGTGTGTTAACTGAAATTGGTTTTACTTTGATGTCTTTTGACTTGAGTTTTAAATGATAAGAATCTTGAAGTATTTCAAAGAGTTATGAATCATTTTTAAAGAAAAGTAATACTTGGTTTTTCAAAAAAGCTTAAGTGTTATACTAGCTTTATGGGAAGTTAGGTATAACGACTTGAGAAAGATAAGAGGAAACAATTTACTTATTTGTTTATAAAAGCCTTATAAATGATTTCTGAAGGTGTGGTAAGTTGGTTTGATAAGTAGACATATTATGATGCTACGTGTGTTAGTGTCTTGTGACGTTGTGTAAAGGGGGTTTCCTTGTTGTGCTTATGTTGTTTAACGATAGCGGTTGTCTGATATTATATCACTTACCACGACTTATTCTGGCGAGGCTAGCCACCGTCGCGAGAATACCTCATGCGAGTCTATGTGACCTATGCGGAGTTGCGGGAGCTCGGGATGATCACTACGGGTGTATTCTGGCCGTCACGAGAATACCTCATGCGGTCGGTGACTATGCGGACTGCGGTAGTCGGGATTATCACGACCGACCGGGCGTGGTAGTGCCTTACCGGGCACCTGGTGATCGACATCGAGAAAATCGTGAAATAAAAACTTAAGCATGAAACAAGACAAAATAAGCAGGCTAACCAAAGCGGTTACCTTTACGCATATATATACGAGCAGTTATATCCTTTACAAACCACGCCAGCGATACTACGGACCTCACAGAATGTAACCACAACTCTGACGGGGCGGGGCCCCGCATTACCACGAATGTAAGTACCTCTGGCGACGGGGACTATACGAATAAGCCTCGGAGAAATGGAGCTTCCAGACATTGAGCGTGATCCATGGCGAGGATCAATAAGCGGTGTACCTACACTGCGGCATGACGCGGCCCGAAGGAGAGTCGATAATAGGTACCAAGTATGTGGCCCGAAAATCACGTAAATGAAATCATAATAGTCTATATAAGCGGAGACGTGTATGATAACCAAACTACGATTACCTGACATATGGCGATCATGTCAAGTCGGAGACTCGCCCTCAAGTCATCACTCGAAATATAACAATGGGTCTCACGCCGCAACATCAATCATGCGGTGGAATTCGCCCTCATTGCTGCGATGCATGATATAACAACACGAGTACACGAACACGAGTCCGCTGCGTCGTCATAAAACCGTGCGGGCAAGTCTGAAGGCTAACTACCGGATACCAAAGCGCGTATCAATGGCGGGCAAGTCTGGCCAACTACGGATACCAAAGCCGTACTAACAATACTATATAACCATACCACGAAGGCGACACGGCGGAGTCACGACTACCGGATACGAGGCGCGTCACGTCGATGGGGGCAAATCTGAGCTAACTACGGATACTAAAGTAGTGATCATGATGCCGCCCGAGCGGGGCAAGTCGAAGGCTAACTACGGATACCAAGCCGAATCACCACGGCCGGCCGTCGAGAGCGACCACTAGATACGAGGCGGATCGGTAAAACCCCGTGGAGGCTAGTCCGTGGAATGACACTATCGAAGCCCGATCGGGGCAAGTCAAGCCAACTACGAACCAACTGCATCGGCAACGGCCAAGGGAAATCACGAGGGCTAACTACGGATACGAGGCGAATCGATAAACCTCGTGGAGAGCTAGTCCATGGAATAACAATCTAATGGAACCGTACCGTGGGCCACCCAGCGTGTCGATGGGTCGAGGATATAACAAGACAACACTCTGAGTGGAAGCATACGTAGGCCACCCGTCGTGTCGATATGTCCATCAATCGACGGATAGCCGAAGCCTCAGTGAGGGCTCGGTGTACGAATAAAAACACTTGCACAACAAAGGCTATCACATCAAGCATAGGCAAGTTCAACGTAATCATAGACTTTCATTTTATTTACAACAAATTGGTTCACCATTTATATAAACTTTTCAACACAAGTACTACGTACTTAAATTCTTTCAAAAGATCTCTTTCTTTTACAAAAGTCATATGATACTCATAGTATCAAAAATAGAGTAATTATCATTTCAAGTAAACCAAAACCATTTCAACACCTTCTTTTGAAATAAGCCAAGACAGCACCATGCTTTCTTTTAAAACCATTTTAAGACAAAACCATGCCTTCTTTTTAAACCATTTTAAGACAAAACCATGCCTTCTTTTTAAACCATTTTAAGAAAAAATCATGCCTTCTTTTTAAACCATTTTAAGACAAAACCATGCCTTCTATTAAACCGAAAACTCTTCAATTCCTCAAGTCCATTTTCTTTTAGAAATCAAGTTCCTTACTTTGGAATTTAAGAAAATTCAATACTTGTTATTAATGATCTTATTAAAGTAGCCATGATCTAGGAAATGTAATACAATTTTGTCTTATCTTAGCTTACATCTGGATGGAGGTTTCTCTTGGTTTTAATAATAATTAATTAGTCGATACATTTTCCTTTATTATTTGCGATGGTTTGTTAAATACTTATTCTCATTTCGAAATCAATATAACTTATTCCTTTTTAAAACCCGATTACCCATTACTCGTAAATGCGGTTTCTGACTTTTAACACAAACCAAGTTCTTAATAATTCACGTGAGTCATTTATAAGTTAAGTCTCTTATCTTTTAAAAACCACAAACCATTTCTTTACCTACGTAAAGTTGTTATAACAAACTTCTCGTAAAGCGGATTATAACACTTTATGTTTTAAACCAACCAAATTAGTTTAGCACCGTCGTGGTACTACATAGTTCACACAATCATGCTAGAAAAGATAGGAAGAGGTTCACATACCTCGCGGCGATTATCGACAATTAGCAAAGCGCTCCAGAAATCTTTGTAACCTGCTAGCCTTTTCCACCCTCCAGTAGAATCGCTGCTCGTAGTCTTGACTATAAAGGCCCGGCGTCTATCAACCTAGATCCGCCGTAGAACATTTCTAAATACAAGGTTCCGCGTTCACGGAAAATTCGGCACACCCGCACACACATAAATCGCCGTCATCATATCGAGGCGCTGCGAGCCAACAACTCGAGGGTTACCGTCTAACCGGGCGTGTCTGTGCTTTCCCGATAATACTACAACTCTTGTAAATACGGTTCAATCCTTTATAATCATCCATCAATATATCTTATACTCAATTCTAAACTACTATAATATGTAATATCGATTACAATAGAGGACGTAGATCATTACCTCGATAAGCCCAAAATTATCCAATATTATAAGTCGATCTGAAGCGATGTTTAGCTCCAATTCCATACGCTCGACCAGCTCCAAGCGACCCTTAGAAGTTCCTAACCAACTCCTGCTTGAAGATCGACTCTAAAAAGTGAAGAACAACTTAGGCTACAATTTGGCAATGTTTGGCCAGGCGTATCTAAGGCTAGGGGTGTGAAATCTTTTCCAACTCTTGGTACACAATCATCCTAACACCCTAAGGAAGAACACTTAAAACTTTAAGAATTTTTGGACAACTTTTGCTCGAGAATCATGGCCAAAGCCGAGCACACAAGAGAAAGGGAGGATTTTCAAGACTTGAAACTTTCTAAGTGATGGATGAATAAGTCTTGCAACAAAGGGGTATTTATAGAGAAATCGAGGACCAGATTAAAGCAAGTGTAAGGTGAGGATTGGATGCGTGTGTGTGGGTAAACTACCAACCAAATGTCGCACCAAAAATGGGACAAGTGGCTTGCCACTTGTCCCACATATCGCGTCAAGTGTCCCCTTGAATTGGCCGTAGGGCGCGTGGGGTGACACGTGTCGCCCCTACTCGTCAAAATATTTCGTCTTCCCGAAATATCCGTAATGCCAAAATCCGAATATAAAGTGGGCCATGGCAGTAAATTTCTCCGTGGGCCCAGCGTGACCAATTCGGAAATAAAATCCATAATTCTCAAATATTCCAAAAGTCCGAATACCAAATCAGAATCCAATTCCGCTAACGAACATTTTCTTTCACAAAATTGAAACTTTTAGTCGAAAAATAACATCTTTCTTCTTTTCCAAAATTACCGTCGTATTCTCGTGCGTCCTCACATACATACCACGGAACTACGGGGTGTAACATTCTTCCCCCAGAAACATTAGTCGAGATGTTCATACAGAATCTCAAGAAACATACTGTGGTATAGTCTTCACTCTTATACTTACGAAACCAATCGTACCACGATGAGCATAGTCTAATCATACGCGCAAAACTCAATCCAAGCCAGCGAGAATCACCTCTAACGTGTATAACAACACAAAATCTTCCACCCGTGGTCTAAAGGATACTCCTCCATCTTCACTTCACCACAAAATGATCTCTTTATTACATTGCTGCGTTCAACCTTTCCCCACTCGTCGTACCGCTTACCGTACACGAAATCTCTCTAGTACCGTACCTACTCGATCATCGCTTGTTCCAAAACCTTAAGTCACTACCTCGAACTTGGTCATCTACAAACCTCTCGTTCCCAAGGCTATTCCAGGCCTTGCGATCCGATTCTGGTGAGCGCGTCCGCAAACTCGTGCGATGGTTACCTAACTGGGCCTAGCACTTCCTCGTGACCCTACCACGGAGGACCACCTCGAACTGACCCCACCTCATTCACGGGCTGCGGATTGACCCGATATGGCCTCAACCCGACCAGCGATCGCGCGAACTCTCTCGTTCCGATCCGGAACAATGCTTACTAATTCGCGTCATGAAAGCTACCACTTCCGTCTCACGCTACCCGTGGAATTATCCACGACATATTTCCACGCATACCAAGTACTTGACAAAGACCAACCGTAAAATCATCCACTCGAGCGGCCTTGCATCGAGTCCCAATGTTATAAATTCTAAGGCTCCCCGTTTTCGTCCCCGGACTTACCGCTTTCAACTACCCGTGTTTTCTAATCACAACTTACACAATGCTAACCGAACATAGCACTCCGCGTATCTACCATGCGACCTAAACAAGTCTCTTGCGGTGAAGATATCTCGTAACTCTTGCCTCGCTTTCCCTTTGTCACTCTAATCAAATCTTGCTCTGTTTGGGCGTAACTCTGAAGGTGATGAACCAGCTTGATCCGAAGGTGAGTCGTAACATCCGCGCCACCTCTGGTGGACAATTTCTGCATAAAATGGCCTGCTGTCGCAACCGTAACAATTTGTCGAAGTAGTCTGACACTGCATAAGAACACCTACCACAGCGGCCATGCAGGGTGGGGTGACCTCATCGACTAACACCCCTTCTCCCAAACAAGAACATGACCCGGCCGGTGGTGAGTCGTCCCTCTTGTATCCCTCACTGCTTGGACATCCTCCCATCACATGTGCCACGGCGCAAGTATAACAATCTCCCAAACTAGCACGACACCACGAGGACCGTCTCGACTCTCTATCCATAGAACTCGTGAGCATGACTCAAGAAATCCAGAGTCTCGGACTATCGGATCTAGGGTGAATCACGGTACTCTGGAACCACCGTCTCTCGTCCGTCTCATATCTACTTGCGACCCTAGCTAATAAGCTGGGCCATCTCCTTCTAACTTTCGTATCCTCGGCTCACAGTCGTGGGCGGAGACCAGTATCGTGGCCTCGGTAAGCTGCTGCGCTTTAAACTCTGCTTTGAGGCTAGCGGCGTCATAAAACTCGTCGTCAAGTACTATCTCGGAGTAATGGCCAGGCTGTGCCAGCGTAACCTCTGTGCTCTGCTCGCGGCTCCTCTGTTTGCCTTGCCCATCCCCAGGCCACAGGTTGCCTTGCGTAGAGGCGTAGCGGGTACATAAGAATACGCCGGATGGAGTCGACTTATACCACGGCTACAGGCGCGATCTCGAGTGAAGAATGAAAACCAATCCTAAATATCACGTAGCCTCACGATTATAGATGTGATGCATAACACCGATAATCAAGACTACTGAACGCGATGCGAAGACACTTTCAGGATTAAGCGCTGCGATACCACTTTTGTCACGACGAGCCGGACGTGGTGGTGCCTTACCGGGCACCCTAGTGATACAACATCGAGAAAATCAGCGGAAATAAAAACAAGCATAAACAGACAAAATAAGAAAGCGAGCTAACCAGCGGTTACCTTTGCATATATATACGAGCAGTTATATCCTTTACAAACCACACCACAGCGATCTACGGACCTGCAGAATGTAACCACAACTACGACGGGATAGGGCCCGCCATACCCAGAATGTAAGTACCTGACGCGAGGACTATACGAATAAGCCTCGGGAAGCGGAGCTTCGGACATTTGGCTGTGATCATGGCGAGGATCAACAAGCGGGTGTACCTACACTGCGGCGTGAGCGTAGCCAGAAGGAGGTCGATCTGGTGCAGTATGTGGCTGAAAATCACGTAAATGAAATCATAATAGTCTATATAAAGCGGGAGACATGTATGATAGCAAACTCGATACCATGACATATGGCGGTCATGTCAAGTCGGGGACTCGCGCCCTCAAGTCATCACTCAAAATATAACAATGGGTCTCGCGCCAGCATAAATCATGCGTGGAATTCCTTCCTCAGCTGCCGGCGATCATGATATATGACACGAGTACACTTGAACACGAGTCCCACTGCGTCGTAAAAGCGTCTGGGGCAAATGCGAAGGCTAACTACGGATACAAAGTGCGTCATCAACTGGCCAGGCCGTCTGAAAGCCAACTACGGATACCAAAGCCGTACTAACGATACTATATAACCATACCACGAAGGCGACACGGGGCAATCTGAGCGACTACGGATACCAAGGCGCGTCCGTCGCGGATGGGGGCAAGTCACGAGGAGCTAACTACGGATACCAAGTGATCACGAGACCGCCCTAAGCTGAGCAGGGCAAGTCGAAGGCTAACTACGAATACAGCCGAATCGACCACGGCCAAGGGCGTCACGAGTGACCACGGATACGAGGCGAACGGTAAAACCCGCAGAAATTTGGTTCGTGGAATGACACTATCGAACGATCGGGGCAAGTCGAAAGCCAACTACGGAACCAACTGCTTGACGGCCGGGGGAAATCGAGGGCTAACTACATACCAAGGCGAATCGATAAACCTCGTGGAAGCTAGTCCGTGGAACAACAATCCTAATGGAACCATGCATTGGGCCTGACGTGTCGATGGGTCGAGGATATAACAAGACAACACTCTAGTGGAAGCATACGTGGGCCACCCATCGTGTCGGATATGTCCGTGATCGGCGGATAAGCGGACCTCGAGAGGGCTCGGTACGAATCAAAACACTTGCACAACAAAGGCTATCGCGTGAGCATAAATGAGTTCAGCGTGCTCGTAGACTTTCATTTTATTTACAACAAATTGGTTCACCGTTTATATAAACTCAAGTACTCTATTTTGTGCAACAATCGGGTTTCAACCACAAGTACTACGTGCTTAAATTCTTTCAAAAGATCCCTTTCTTTTACAAAAGTCATACGATACTCATAGTATCAAAAATAGAGTAATTATCATTTCAAGTAAACCAAAACCATTTCCACACCTTCTTTTGAAATAAGCGAAGACAACGCGTGCTTTCTTTTAAAACCAATTTAAGACAAAACCATGCCTTCTTTTTAAACCATTTTAAGACAAAACCATGCCTTCTTTTTAAACCATTTTAAGACAAAACCATGCCTTCTTTTAATCCATTTTAAGACAAAACCATGCCTTCTGTTAAACCAAAAACTCTTGATTCCTCGAGTCCACTTTTCTTTTTAGAAATCAAGTTCCATTACTTTGGAATTTAAGAAAATTCAATACTTGTTATTAATGATCTTATTAAAGTAGCCATGATCTAGGAAATGTAATACAATTTTGTCTTATCTTAAGCTTCATGCGGATGGAGGTTTCTCTTGGTTTTAATAATAATTAATTAGTCAATACATTTTCCTTTATTAGCAGCTGCGGTGGTTTGTTGATACTTATTCGTTTAAATCAATATAACTTATTCCTTTTTAAAACCCGATTACCATTTCTCGTAAATGCGGTTTCACAACTTTTAACACAAACCAAGTCCTTAATAATTCCACGTCAAGTCATTTATAAGTTAAGTCTCTTATCTTTTAAAAACCACAAACCATTTCTTTACTACGTAAAGTTGTTATAACAGAAACTTCTCATAAAGCCGTTATAACACTTTATGTTTTAAACCAACCAAATTCGTTTAGCACCGCGTCGTGCAGTGCTACATAGTTCACCTGATCATGCTAGAAAAGATAGGAAGAGGTTCACGTACCTCGCGGCGATTATCGACGATTAGCAAAGCGCTCCAAAGTATTGTAACCTGCTAGCCTTTTCCACATCGAGTAGAATCGCTACTCGTAGTACTTGACTATAAAGGCCACAAAGCGTCTATCGACTTCTAGATCCGCCAGTGAACATTTCTAAATACAAGGTTTCATATTCTACGGAAAATTGGCGGCACCTCCCACATGACCACATAAATCTCCTCATATCGAGGCCGTACGAGCCAACAACTCGAGGGTTACCGTCTAACGGACGTGTACAACTGCCAACGATAATACTACAACTCTCATGTAAATACGGTTCAATCCTTTATAATCATCCATCGATATATCTTATACTCAATTCTAAACTACTATAATATGTAATATCGATTCTGATAGGGGCGTAGATCGTTACCTCGATAAGCCCAAAATTATCAATATTATAAGTCGATCTGAGCAGCGTTTGGCTCGATTCCTTACGCTCCAACCCGCTCAGCGACCCTTAGAAGTTCTAACGACTCCTCTTTAAGATCCGACTCCAAAGTGAAGAACACTTAGGCTCTGATTTGGCAATGATTCGGCGGGGCATATCTAAGGCTAGGGGTGTGAAATCTTTTCCAACTCTTGGTACACAATCTTCCTAACACCTAAGGAAGAACACTTAAAACTTTAAGAATTTTTGGACAACTTTTGCTCGAGAATCATGGCCAGTAGAGGCGCAGAAAGAGGGGATTTTCAAGACTTGGAAACTTTCTAAGTGATGGATGAATAAGTCTTGCAACAAAGGGTATTTATAGAAATCGAGGACCAAGATTAAAGCAAGTGTAAGGTGAGGATTGGAGTACATGTGTGTGGGTAAACTACGACCAAATGTCACCACAAAAATGGGACAAGTGGCTTGCCCCTTGTCCCA
Source organism: Przewalskia tangutica (assembly GCA_029844215.1). Classification (NCBI taxonomy): domain Eukaryota; kingdom Viridiplantae; phylum Streptophyta; class Magnoliopsida; order Solanales; family Solanaceae; genus Przewalskia; species Przewalskia tangutica. Next base: position 196,970 of record JAQGDG010000157.1, read on the forward strand.
TATCGCGATCAGTGTCCAGATTGGCCCAGGGCCATGTGGGGTGACACGTGTCGCCCTACTCGTCCAAAATATTTACGTCTTCCCAAAATATCCGTAATGCCAAAATCCGAATATAAAGTGGGCCCACTTGGCCGTAAATTTCTCGTGGGCCCACGTGACCCATTCAGGAAATAAAATCCATAATTCTCAAATATTCCAAAAAGTCAGAATACCAAATCGGGAATCAATTCCCTTTATGAACATTTTCTTTCACAAAATTCGGAAACTTTTAAAGTGAAAAATAACATCTTTCTTCTTTTCCAAATTCTGTCGTAATTGTTCTAAATGCGTCGTCCTCACATACATACCACGGAACTACGAGGTGTAACAAGGATGATCAGGGTTAGCTACCCCGTCACGAGGAATACCTCATGCGGACCTAGGTGGTACATGCGGTGCGGAGTTCGATTAGGCTCGCATAATGATACTATGGCGATTGGCCTTGCCCGATCATTAGCGGCCTAGAAAAGACCGATTCACGTTATATCTATTTTGCTCTTGTTTATCTTTGTGGCACTATGTGCGGTTGAATTAGTTGTTAAATACGTATTTGTAATTGGTTTTAAAATGCTTTGATTTCATTTGATGCTTTACGATTTCACACTTGGTACTGTTATCTTGACCTCCTTGGGCTGCGTTAATGCCGCGGTAGAGTACTCTGTTGTTGATCCGCTCCTAGGATCACCGTTTACCTTTTGGGAAAGCCCCGTTTCTCGGAGGCTTATCTTTTTAGGTATGATCTCTCTGTCATTGTAGCTTTATGTACATTCGGGTATGGCGGGGCACTGTCCCATAGTTATTACTTCCTTAGAAGTGTAGTCTGTTGTAAATTTTGGGATGTATTTATCGGACTTGGTATATATATACATGCCGAAAGACAACTTTTTCTTGGATGTGTTTCTTATTTTACTCTTTATCTCATGTATTTGTTTTATATTACGCATTACTCGATGTATATCTACTTGGGTGCGGGTAAGGCACGATCACGCAGGATCGGGTCGTGACAGATCGTGCCAAAGCTATGTTATAAGTTGGACTCTTTCTAACACATTCTTATGTACAGCTATGCCTCACGCAGCAACCCGGGCCCGGAAGGGCAAGGCGGTGAGAGCTTCTAGTAGGACACAGGACCACGAGGCACAGGCCCGATCCTTACGGGTGGTGCTACAGAGCGAGTTTCACGGCGCCACGACCCAGCGAGTTTAGGCGTATCGAGGCTCACGAGACCACAATACTGCGCCTCGATCCCACTGGAAGCGAGAGGAGATGGAATTCTGAGGAGATGGCGATTCTGCGGATCGTGGCTGAACGCGAGGATAAGTGGATGTAGCGATTCGATGCACCGTGGTTTACCGTCCGGATAGCTTGAGGCTACGGGATTTCTGATTACGGCCGCACCGAGTTCTACGGGTGAGGCACGAGGATGATCGCGGGAGTTCATCAAGCGATTCTGTGGATCGTGAGTGATCGAGCTTGGAGACCGAGTCGGTGGTCTTAGGTTCGCATCGGTGCGTGATCGCGATCGGCGGTTTGGTCGTGGGAGCTGTCGGGAGAGCATGCGCCTCGGTGTATGGGGCGAGTTCTCGAGAGGCTTTCTTGGCCATTTCTTGCCGCCCAGATGAGAGAAACGCGTGCGGCAGATTTTGATCTTTGGCGGAAGGCGCCAGTTCGAGTACAACGTTGAGTTCGATTCGTTGGCTCGATATGTCCGTGCGTTAGTAGCGATATGGAGGGCGAGTGCCGCTACGTCACGGGCTAGATGATTATTTGGCGAGTCTTGCTCGGGTGTAGCTCTTGATCGGGCATGGACATTGCCGCATGCGAGCTCATGCACTTGGGTGTGAGTGCGTGAGGCGGCGGGTTGTGGATATCGGCGAGAAGAAGGCCGGGGCGGCGAGGTCGCTGGTAGCTCTCGGGGTGGGCGATCTCGGCCGGACTAGATTTGCACCACGGCCATTTCGAGCACTCCTACCGTCTTGAGGACGGCGAGTATTGGGGCGAGTCGGGGCCCGGGACTTGGACTTCGAGTAGCGAGGTGCTAACCGTCGAGACCACCCCTGCCGGTGTGGCCGTCACGGTAGATCTCATTACGGGAGTTGTGGTACTACTCCGGGACCTTGTTACACTTGCGGCCAGCAGGGTCACTTTGCGAGCTGTCAGGCGAAGCGCGCAGATGTTAGGGGTCGGCTACGAGTCTTTCTTGGTCTTAAATCTCCTACGATTACTCGCCTCGGAGGCGAGGTACTCATGGACCAGCAGGTCGTGTACGGGTCCCGATTCAGGTCCTCGAGCGCTTATATGCCTGTCATTGCCCGGGACGGGAGGCATCAGGATGTCGTCCGGTACCTTATCAGTTTCTTGTTGTGACGTGTATGCCTTGATAGATCCGAGTTCTACCTTGTCATATATATCTTCCCTTATTTCTAGTAGGATAGGGATAGAGCCTGAGTCCATAGATCCTTTTGAGGTAGCTACGCCAGTGGGTGATTCGGTAATAGCTGAGCGGGTATATAGGGCTTGCCCAGTGACTATATGCAGTCGTCAGACCCTAGCCGACTTGATAGAGTTGGATATGACAGACTTCGACGTGATTATGGGTATGGATTGGTTAGCTTCTTGCTACGCCAATGTAGACTGTAGGGAGAGAGTGGTACGGTTCGATTTCTGAGCCGGTTATTGAGTGGGAGGGGAACACTGTGTCGCCGAGAGGTAGGTTTATTTCTTACCTAAAGTCCAGGAAGATGGTGCAGAAGGGGTATATCTACCATCTCATTTGGGTATTTGATACTGAGGACGAGATACCAGACCTTCATTCAGTTCCAGTAGTCAGAGAGTTCCCAGATGTGTTTTCAGACGACCTCCCGGGTATCCATCCTGAGAGGGAGATAGAGTTTTGCATTGACATTGCACGATGCAGGCCGATATCCATTCCGCCATACAGAATGGCACCTGCAGAGTTGAGGGAGTTGAAGGACCAGCTGAGAGATTTGCTGGAGAAGGGCTTCATCAGTGTCACGACCCGACCTCGGGCCCGTGACTGGTGCCTTACCCCGGGCACCCTAGTGATACAACATCAGAGAAAATCAGCGCATATAAAAACATAAACATGAAACAAGATAAAATAAGAAACAGGCTAACCAAAACGGTTACCTTTCTGTATATATATATATATACGAGCAGTTATATCCTTTACAAACCACACTTACAGACTATAGACCTCTAAGAATGTAACCACAACTACGGACATTGTGGCCGCTATACCACGAATGTAAGTACCTACAACAACAGGGACTATACTAAAGATAAGCCTCGGAGAAAGCGGAGCTTAACGCCGAATCGTTATCCTATGAGCGAGGATCAACAAGCTGGTGTACCTACCTGCGGCATGAACACTTACGAAGGAGAGAGTCATAACAGTACCAAGTATGTGAAACAGAAAATACTATAAATGAAATCATAACAGTCTATATAAAGCAGAAGACATGTATGATAACCAAACTACAGTCCATAATATATATACAGTCATGTCAAGTCAGGGACTCACGCCCTCAAAGTCATCACTCAAATATAACTATGGGTCTCACGCCCACAACATCAATCATGCCCATGTAATACCTTCCTCACTGCCGGCAGTCTATGATGTAATAACACCAAGGAGTATACATGAACACCAGGTCCCACCTGTGTCGTAAGAACCGTCAGGTAAGTACGGCGCCAACTACGAACCTACCGTACTACCAATACCAAATAAGCGTATCACGGTGACCGGCAAGTACGATAGCCTCTACCAGATCCACCTGCATCACGTGATCGAAAGTACGTAAGCTAACTACCAGATCCACCCTGCATCATGAGACTTCGTCCTAACACTGACAAAATGCGTCACGAATCTGACCGGGGCAAGTGCGATAGCCTCTACCAGATCCACCCTGCATCACGTCGCTGATCGGGGCAAGTACGTAGGCTAACCACCAGATCCACCCTGCATCACGAGACTTCGTCCAAACACTGACTCACGAAGCTGACACGGGGCAAGTATGAAGGCCTCTACCAGATCCACCCTGCATCACGTCGGGCCGGCAGGCAAATCGTGAGACCAACTACCGGATACCAAAGCGTAATCACGAGACCGTCAATCTGAGCGGTAAATCACGAAGGCTAACTACCGAACAAGCCGAATCAGCCACGGCCGGCAAGTCGAGAGCCAACTACCATATACCAAAGCCGAATCAAGAAGACCTGTGGAGAGCTAGTCCACGGAACAACAATCCTAATGGAACCATACCCGGCCACCCAACGTGTCGATGAGTCGAGGATATAACAAGCTAACACTCTAGTGGAAGAATACCCGGCCACCCATCGTCGGTATGTCCAAAAGGAAATAACAAGATAACAATCGTAATGGAAGCGTACTCGTGGGCCACCCATCGTGGTCGGTATGTCCAAAGCAAATAACAAGATAACACTACGGTGGAAGCATACCCGTGGGCCACCCATCGTGTCAGTATGTCCACCAATCAAGCAGATATCCGACCCTCCATCGAGAGACTCGGTAGCACAGAATCAAAACACTTGCACAACAAAGGCTATCACAACAAGCATAGGCAAGTTCAACGTACTCATAGACTTTCATTTTATTACAACAAAACCGGATTTTAACCCCAAGGTACTACGTATGTTAACTCTTTAAAAGATCCATTTCTTTCACAAAAAGTCACGCGATACCCGTAGTATCGAAATAGAGTAACTATCTTTTTAAGTAAACCAAAATAATTTTCATACTTTCTTTTTAAACCAAATCATTTCTCCATTTAAAGTCAAGTTACCATTTTAAATCCAATAATAAAACCATCATTTTGTTTTCATAAAGTCGTTATAACTAACTTCCCATAAAGCTATTATAACACTTTATGTTTTAAACCAATTTAAGACAAAACCATGCCTTTCTTTTAAACCAAAACACTTCAAATTCTCAAGTCTCTTTTCTTTTAGAAATCAAGTTCCTTACTGTGGACTTTTAAGAAAAATCAATACTTGTTATTAATGATTTTATTAAAGCAGCCATGATCTAGGAAATGTAATACAATTTTGTCTTATCTTAGCTTCTATGCAGATGGAGGTTTCTCTGGTTTTAATATAATTAATTATTTGTCAATACATTTTCCTTTATTAACGCCGATGGTTTGTTCGATACTTATTCTCATTTCCAAATCAATCTAACTTATTCCTTTAAAACCCAATTACCCATTTCTCATAAATGCGGTTTCACAATTTTAACACAAACCAAGTCCTTAATATTTCACATAAAGTCATTTATAAGTCAAGTCTCTTATCTTTTAAAACCACAAACCATTTCTTTTACATACATAAATTTGTTATAACAAACTTCCCATAAAGCCGTTATAACACTTTATGTTTTAAACCGACCAAATTGCTTTAGCACACGTCGTCACCGTACTACATAGTTCACAACAATCATGCTAGAAAAGATAGGAAGAGGTTCACATATCTCATGACGATTATCGAAAAAGCAAAAGCTCCAAAGTAATGTAACCTGCTAGCCTTTTCCACCCTTCAAGTAGAATCGCCACTGTAGTACTTCCACCTAAAAAGGCCACAAAGCGTCTATCAACTCCTCGATCTCTTTGTAGCACAATTCTAAGTACAAGGTTCCTTATTCTACGGAAAATTCGCACCTCTCCCCACATGACCACATAAATCTCCTCCTCTATCAAGGCCTGCTGCGAGCCAACAACTCGAGGGTTACACGTCTAACAGGACATGTACAATTCTACTCCACAATAATACTACAAGTCTCAGTAAATACAGGTCAATGTAAATACAGTTCAATTCTTTTAATCATCCTTCCAATATATCTTATACTCGATTCTAAACTACTACAATATGTAATATCCAATTATAATAGAGGGACATAGATCATTACCTCGATAAGCCCAAAATTATCCAAGATTATAAGTCGATCCTGAGCAACGTTTAGCTCCAATTCCTTACGCTCCAACCCGCTCCAATCAACCCTTAGAAGTTTCTAAACAACTTCTCTTCAAGATTCAACTCAGTGAAGAACACTTAGGCTCTGATTTGGCAATACTTTGGCCAAGGGGTATATATAAGGCTAGGGGTGTGAAATCTTTTCCAACTCTTGGTACACCATCTTCCTAACACCCTAAGGAAGAACACTTAAAACTTTAAGAATTTTTGGACAACCTTTGCTCAAGAATCATAGCCAAAGCCGAGAGCACACAAGAGAAATGGAGGGAATTTTTAAGACTTGGAAACTCTCGAAGTGTTGGATGAATAAGTCTTGCATCAAGGGGGGGGGGGGGGGTATTTATAGAGAAAACAATGGCCAAGATTAAAGCAAGTGTATGGTGAGGATTGGGACAAGTGTGTGGGTAGTTTGCCAACCATATGTCCACCACAAAAATGGGACAAGTGGCTTGCCACTTGTCCCCCACAAAAAACTTCCAAGTGTCCAATAATATCGGCCATAGGGCCACATGGGGGTGACACGTGTCGCCCCCCTACTCGTCCAAAATATTTCATCTTCCGAAAATATCCGTAATGCCAAAAATCCGAAAATAAAGTGGGCCCCACAAAACCGTAAATTCTCCCGTGGGCCCCACGTGACCAATTTCGGAAATAAAATTCCATAATTCTAATATATTCCAAAAAGTCTGAATACCAAATCTGGGAATCCAATTCCCATTAACGAACCTTTTTTCCTTCACAAATCCGGAAACTTTTCCGTCGAAAAAAAATCACACCTTTCTTCCTTTCCAAAATTACCGTCGTATTCTCGTACGTACGTCCTCACATACATACCCTGAAACTACGGGGTGTAACATTCTTCCCCCCTTAGAAACATTCGTCCCGAATGTTCCTTCTAAGTCTCCAAACGTACATGCGCCGGTATAGCCTTCACTACTATACTTACGAAACCAATTATGCCACCAATGGCCATAATATAACATATGCGCAAAACTCCAATCCAAGCCAATGAGGAATCACCTCTAACGTGTATAACATCACCATAAGCTCCCACCCAAGGTCTAAAGGATACTCCCTTCGTATCTTTACTTCACAAAAGAAATGGTCACTTCTGATCTCTTAACACAGGTTCACTTCTTTCCTTACTCGCCGTACCCTTCTCGTACACCCGAACTCTTTCTAGTACACGTACCATACTCTAGTTATCTCTTCAGTTTCCAAAACATTTGGAGTCACTACCTCCAAACTTGGTCATCTTACTAGCCTCAAATTCTTTCAAGGCCATTCCCGGCCTTCACGATCCGATTCTAGTCGAACACATCCGCGATCTCGTCCGATGGTTACCTAAACCTGGGCCTAGAACCCTTGTGACCCTACCACCTGGCGGGACCACCTCAAACTGACCTCACCTCATTCCGGGCTGCGGGTTGACCCGCTATCTGGCCTCAACCTGACCCGCTATCGCGCCAAACTCTTGTTCCCCGATCCGGAACAATCTTACTAATTCATGTCATGAAAACTACCACTTCCATCTCACACTACCCATGGAATTACCCCACAATATATTTCACGCATACCAAGTACTTCGACAAAGACCAACCGTAAAATCATCCACTCAAGACGGCCTTGCATCCAAGGTCCTAACTGTTATAAATTCTAAGTCTCAAAATTTTCTCGTCCCCAGACTTACCCTTTTCAACTACCCATGTTTTCTAATTCACACTTAACGCAATGCTATCCGTACATAGCAATCCACATGTATCTACCATAACAACATAAACAAGTCTCTTAAGGGCTAAAGATATCTCTGAACTCATCGCCTCACTTTCCTTTGTCGCCTAATCATACCTTACTGCAGTGCCTAATATATAAGGCGATGAACCACCACCGATCCCGAAGGCGTGATTCTCTACATCTCATACCTGCAGTCGAACAAACTCTCCCCAAATGGCCACTGTGGCGCAAGCATACAAGCTATCGGCGAGACGACACTCCCATAATGGAGTCTATTACAACGCCACAACGAGGTGGGGTGACCTCATCCGACTAACACCCTGCTTCTCCTAACAACGAACCCATGGACCGGTAAGGCTGAGTCATCCCTCTTGTATCCCTCCTACTTGGACATCCTCCCATCACATGGCCCTGACGGCCTCATGTATAACAATCTCCCAAACTAGCACGACACCCTGAGGATCGTCCTCAACTCTGTATCCATAGAACTCTGGCGAACTGCAACTCAAGAAATCCCGAAGTCTCAGACTATCGGATCTAGGGTGAATCATCGTATCGCCGGAACCACCGGCCTCGGCCGTCCTCATTCAGCCACCACCTAGCTAGTAATCGCCATCTCTTGAACTCATATCCTCGGCTCGCCGTGGAACCGAGGCTCGGTATCGTGGCCTCGATGAAATCGCTGCCGCTCTAAACTCTGGGGCTAGCGGCGTCATAAAAATCATCGTCTGAAGTAATATCTCGTAATGACTGTGCTGTGCCTCATAACCCTCTGCTCTACTCGCGGCTCTCTCTGCCTTGCCCTTACGGGCTCTGGTTGCCTTGCGTAGGCGCGGGTACATAAGAATACGTCGAGGAGTCCAACTTATAACAGCTCTGAGGCACGATCTCAGAGTGAGAAGAATGGAAACCAATCCTAAATATCCTGTAGCCTCACGATTATAGATGTGGTGCACAACACAGATAATCAAGAATCTACTATACACGGTATGTAGACACCTTCCGAGGATTAAGCGCTGCGATACCACTTTTGTCACGACCACTGGGCGTGATCGTGCCTGCCGGGCACCCTGGTGATACAACATCGTAGAAAATCACGAAATAAAAACTTAAACATGAAACAAGATAAAATAAGAAACAAAGCTAACCAAAGCGGTTACCTTTACAGATATATATATATATATATATATATATATATATACTGAACGATTATATCCTTTTACAAACTGAGCCACAACAAAGATTTATAGACCTCTAAGAATGTAACCACAACTACGACGGGACAGGGCCCCGCCATACCCCTGAATGTAAGTGTTACACCCCGTAAGTCCAGGACATGTGTAAGAAAGTGTATGTAAGGAATCAAGACTTGGAAATTAGTACGAAAGGAGGAATTGTTTTTCCGACGGAAAATCTTCCGAACGCCGGAAAGGAAAAATGTTCGTTGTTGAGAATTGGATTCTCAAAATGCATTATTTGAAGAGTATGGAACTCTTAACCTTATGGAAATTTATTTTTACGGATTTGGTCACGTGGGGCCCACCCGAGGAATTTTACGTTTTGTGGGGCCCACGAGGGTTACGGAATTTTATGGACGAATGAGAGGGAGACACGTGGCACCCTCACATGTGGTCTTGGACGAAAACTTTTAAGGGTAAAATGGTCATTTACCATGGTGGAAGATAAGTCTTGCTAAGCTTGATATTGTTGACCAAGTCAACTTGCCACTTGTGCTTAATCCTTGTGATCTTCATCTTAGCCATCCATTTGTTTAAGTCTAGACCCTCCAATGTGTTATAAATACATACTAGTAGCAAGACAAGGTCTTGAAGACTTAGAAAAATTTCACAACATTTCTTGTCCACTATGTTGCTCTCGGCTTTGTGCCATTTAGGAAGACAAAAATTTGTAGTTTTGATCCATTATTCACAAGACTTAAAGCCAAGGTTCCTAAGAGTATTATAAGGTTATCTCAATAGAAATATTGCGGAAAGATGACGTTTTCACGTTAGTCGCAAGGCAGAAACTTAAGGAATTCTTCAACTTTGAAGTTGGAACTTGAAGATTGGTTCTTCATAGGATTTAAAGGAGTTCTTGAAGCGGATTGGAACATAAGGAAAGGAGCTAAGAATTTGCTAAGGAGCGACTTTGAATCTTGGAATTTTTAAGGGCTTGGAAAGGTATAATCTTGTCGTTTTAGCATTTAAGGTTTACTTATTGTTGTAGCTATGGATATTAACAAGCATGAGTTATATATTATGTAGTTGGATAAGTGTATTGGCTATTGGAACCCTAATCCGAAAACTAGCATGTTTAGCCTTAAGATTGGAATTCAAGTTGATTATTAGTTTAAGTCGTCGCATGTTGTATAACGAAGGAAATTGTAGTTGTTGAAGTTGTTTATGACTATATAACATGTTAGACCTTAGAACATGGATTGAAAAAGAAATTGGAAAGGACTTAGTGTTGTTATTTATGTTGGCCGAGAATGGCTAGGGTATGAAACTACTTCGTATGAATTGTGCGGCGGAATTTTACACGTATTGTAAGCCGTGTAATCCCCTTTGGTTTGGTTGTTGTTTTGAGCCTTAAATGTGGCGTGTTGGTTATTGTATTCGGCCTTGAAAAAGGTGGCAAAGTGAGTAAAAACAAAGGAAGTGCTGCCCGATTTTCCGTAGAATTAGAGACCGTATACTTAGTATTATTCTACGTTAGAGACTAGAAGTTGATAGTCTTGTTGTGACCATTATAGGTTGACACTTCTACGTACGGCGTATTCGGCTTAGCTTGTGGATTTAGCCGAAAAGGTATGTGAATTATCTCCTCTTCTAGCATGATTCCTTAAGATAAAGAAAGTATTTCCTACTCCTTAAATGATCCGTTCCTTGATTGTACTTTGATGTTTAAATTGTAAGTTGTATAATCCATTGCCTTAGTGAAGTTGGATTCTTAAAAGTGAAAGTATTTTACTTAAAGTACATAGAGTCTTGAAAAGGAAGTGGTTTCCAAATCTTTTGGCTAGTGCCTTAGTTCCAAAACCTAAAGGTCATTATAATGACTTTAGGGAAGTCAAAGGAGTGATTTACTTAATTGTTTTAAGAGAGGAGAAATGACATGATTTAAGAGAAGTAACTTGTTTTAAAGGTGTGAGTTACTTGAGGTTTAAAGTAGAAGAAACTTGTTTTTTCTATATATTGAGAGACTTGATTTGAAAGTTGTGATACTTGGTTTTAAGTATAAGTCTCATGTTTATAAAAAGAATGAAATTGTCTAAAAACCATAAAGGGTTATAACGGCTTTATGGGAAGTTGGTTATAACGGCTTTATGGAAGGTTTAGAAAGTTGTCTATTTTTTATTATTAGGCATAAGTTGCCTAGATTGTGAAAATTTGAAGTTACTTGGTTTCAAGCTTTGAAATGCGTTTCTAAAAGTGTAGTAACTTACTTTGAAAAATAGACACACCTTGATACTACGGGTGTTAGTATCTTGGGGTTTTACATAAAAAGGAGTCTTTTGAAAAGAATGTATGTATGTAGTACTTTGGCTTGATTAATTGAGAATTAGTCTAAGTGTGCCCTGATAAGTACTTTGGCTTGATTAATTGAGAATTATTCTAAGTGTGCCTTGATAAGTACTTTGGCTTGATTAATTGAGAATTAGTCTAAGTGTGCCCTGATAAGTACTTTGGCTTGATTAATTGAGAATTAGTCTAAGTGTGCCTTGATAAGTACTTTGGCTTGATTAATTGAGAATTATTCTAAGTGTGCCTTGATAAGTACTTTGGCTTGATTAATTGAGAATTATTCTAAGTGTGCCTTGATAAGTACTTTGGCTTGATTAATTGAGAATTATTCTAAGTGTGCCTTGATAAGTACTTTGGCTTGATTAATTGAGAATTAGTCTAAGTGTGCCTTGATAAGTACTTTGGCTTGATTAATTGAGAATTATTCCATGTGTGCCTTGATAAGTACTTTGGCTTGATTAATTGAGAATTATTCTAAGTGTGCCTTGATAAGTACTTTGGCTTGTTTAATTGAGAATTGCCTATGCTTGGTACTAGCGGTTTGTGCTAGTGGTATATCATTCATTTCGGTCATTCCGGGTTTGTAACATTTGCATATTCTGTGGATTTGCTACCCACGATGCGAGGAATACCTCGTGCGAGTCCGCGGGCTTATCGCGGTGAAATAGTCCCACGTGCGGGCGGGTCCGACCTATCACGAGGAATACCTCATGCGAGTCCGTAGGGCTTACGCAGTGAAATAGTCCCATGCGAGGAATACCTCACGCGGTCCACGCGACCTATGCGGTGAAATTGTACCGTGAGTAGGATTGCTTAATGATCTTCGCGCGAGTGGTCCTTTGTGATCGTGAGCTTCCTAGTTTATATTGAAAGTATACTACTATTTACTCGGTGTTAGTAAGGCACTGCATCGTAATTTGATTATCATGGATCGCCGGCGGTGAGGAAGGATTCCACGCATGATTGATATTATGGCGTGAGACCCGTGGTTATATTTTGGTAATGACTTTGAGGCACGTCTCTCGACTTGATTGATCATTATGTATTGTATCTTGTAGGTTGGCTATCATACATGTCTCCTATTTTGTTTAGATGTTATGATTTCATTCTGATTTCATTTCACATACTTGGTACATTCTTCGCATCGACCTCCTTCTGGCCGCGTTAATGCCGCAGTTTAGGTCTGCAGTTTGGTGATCTGCAGTGTAGGACTCGCCGAGTTTTTGGATAGCTCCATCTGCTCGAGAGCTTATCTTTTGGTATAGTTCTTTCGATGCAGGCTTTTATGCGGTTATGGAGTACGGCGAGGCCTTGTCCGTCATATTTGATATAACTCTTGAAGTGCGTATTCATATGTAGGATTGGACTCGTATGCGGTGTAGTGTCTTTAGTTTATGTATATTATATGGTAGCTTTGTCGGCTTTGCCTTGCACGTCGTTGGTTTTAAAAAAAAGAGGTGTTATTTGATTTCGCATGATTTACTTAGTTGTTAAGGTAGAAGGTGCCCGGGTAGGCACCAACACGCCCGGTTCGGGCGTGACAGAGTGGTATCGTGAGCGATCGATCCTCGGAATGTCTGACCGTGTCTAGTAGAGTCTTGATTATCGGTGTGTTGTGCGCCACACCCATAAACAGGAGGCTACTAGACATTTAGAGTTAGTTTCTATTCTTCTCACTCTAAGATCGTGCCATGAGCCGTGTTAGTAAGATAATTCCTCCGACGTAATTTTGTGTTACAATTATGCCTCGAGGAGAAACAAGCCGCCTGAAGGGCAAATGAGTAGCGAGAGCTACTAGTCGACTCGAGAGTTGATAGGGCTTATGCCCGGGTATATCGGATGTTGTCCGCGATCGGCGAGTTCTTCTGCGCCTGTTTTGAGGCCCCGATGCAGAGCCTCCGATTCTCGATTAGGAGAAGACTATAGGTCGCGAGGAAGCGATTATGTTATTGACCAAGATATCGGTGCTCTGATTTCATCAACAGGAGGTTATTCGGCGATGCGCGGTGTACAGAGGTAGAGGCCAACGCGGAGATCTGCGTAAGAGGCTAGGACCGGTTGGTTATCCGGTGAGTTTTTGGACGGCGGCCTCAACAAGTGAGATATTCGTCGGCCTACCCGGACATACCGCAGAGCACAGGTGGGATATTGGACCCCACGAGGTATTTAGGAGCCGGTCCAAGCTCCAGGGGTCGAAATTCTCAGAGGAGCAGAGGACTTTCTCAGTCGAGGCCACTTTTTCCTCAGTGTTTCCGAAGTAGTAAACGTCATTTGGGGAAATGTCGTTATGGCACAAGTGCTTGTTTTTATTGTGGCCGTTCGGGCCATATTCTGAGGGTATGTCCTTTTAGAAAGAGCAGTGGTGGCTCACCTATGAGGCGGTAGTTGGTTCCCTTTCCTCCACGATTGCATCCCCGCGGGGTGTTGGATGTCGGCCAGTAGTGGTAGAGGTCGAGTGGAGTTTATAGTTCAGCGGTCCTTGGACCGCAGATATGACGTGACTCTTCGGGCGGGATCGGGAGGCGACATTGCACGGGTTCTTGGTATATCTCGATTCTTTTGAATCATACGTGCATTGATAGATTCAGATTTCGCCCTAGCATATATGTTTTCCCTTTGTTGCTAGCAGTTGTAAGTGATAGTACCCCAGAGGTAGGAATACTTTGATTAGTAAGGTGAAAAGTTAAGAATGTTGACAAGAATGATAAGTGAACTGAGACTATAGTTGTGTAGAGTTCACAAGTTGTAATTACCCCGTAACAGTGTAAGACCGATAGGGAAGGATGTATAGTAGAAATACTTTGGCTTATGTGACGAACCTCTAGTGAATGGGAGGATAGGGTGAGAAGTACCTTGAGATAAGAGAGAGTTTTAGTTCAGACTAAGAATAAGAGGTTAAGTGTGACGATGGGTCGGGTTATGGACTCAGTTCGGGTCAGCCGATAGTATGGAATCGGGTGATGTCAGTTGGTAATGGTCCCGCTATGTGATAGGGTCACGAGGATGCCAGGCCCAAGTTTAGTTAATCGTTGTACGAGTTTGTGGACGCGTTCCACCGGAATCAGGTCGTAAGGACCGAGAAGAGCCTTAACGGGAATGTAAGTAGCAATATGGCCAAGTTTGGATAGTAACTCCAAGGATTGGAGAATAGAAACAATATTTGAGATTTTGTACGTGTACTAGATAAGTTTGAAAGTACGAGAAAGTATGACAAGTAAGGAAATAAAGGAACCTCTAGGGATCCCGTGTTTGAGGAGACTGTAACCTTCGAGTTTTGTGAGAAGGGACCACGGACGGAAGGTCCATTATTATGTTTACGTATGTTTTGGTGTCCATGTGTGGCATCGTTGGTCTTGTGCAGTTTTGATTGATAGGCATAGTATAGAGATCGTGCCGAAGTGTGTATAGCTTGAAAACCGACTAAGAACATTCGGGGACGAATGTTTCTAAGGGGGGAAGAATGTTACACCCCGTAAGTCCAGGACATGTGTAAGAAAGTGTATGTAAGGAATCAAGACTTGGAAATTAGTACGAAAGGAGGAATTGTTTTTCCGACGGAAAATCTTCCGAACGCCGGAAAGGAAAAATGTTCGTTGTTGAGAATTGGATTCTCAAAATGCATTATTTGAAGAGTATGGAACTCTTAACCTTATGGAAATTTATTTTTACGGATTTGGTCACGTGGGGCCCACCCGAGGAATTTTACGTTTTGTGGGGCCCACGAGGTTCTAATTTTATGGACGAATGAGAGGCGACACGTGGCACCCCACACGTGGTCTTGGGCGAAATTTTTAAGGGTAAAATGGTCATTTACCATGGTGGAAGATAAGTCTTGCTAAGCTTGATATTGTGACAGTCAACTTGCCACTTGTGCTTAATCCTTGTGATCTTCATCTTAGCCATCCATTTGTTTAAGTCTAGACCTCCAATGTATTATAAATACATACTAGTAGCAAGACAGTCTTGAAGACTTAGAAAAATTTCACAACATTTCTTGTCCACTATGTTGCTCTGGCTTTGTGCCGTTTAGGAAGACAAAATTTGTAGTTTTGATCCATTATTCACAAGACTTAAAGCCAAGGTTCCTAAGAGTATTATAAGGTTATCTCAATAGAAATATTGCGAAAGACGACGTTTCACGTTAGTCGCAAGACGGAAACTTAGAGTTCTTCAACTTTGAAGTTGGAACTTGAAGATGGGTTCTTCATAGCTTCTAAGGAGTGCTTGAAGCGGATTGGAACATAAGGAAAGGAGCTAAGAATTTGCTAAGGAGCGACTTTGAATCTTGGAATTTTTAAGGGCTTGGAAAGGTATAATCTTGTCGTTTTAGCATTTAAGGTTTACTTATTGTTGTAGCTATGGATATTAGCAAGCATGAGTTATATATTATGTAGTTGGATAAGTGTATTGGCTATTGGAACCCTAATCCGAAAACTAGCATGTTTAGCCTTAAGATTGGAATTCAAGTTGATTATTAGTTTAAGTCGTCGCATGTTGTATAACGAAGGAAATTGTAGTTGTTGAAGTTGTTTATGACTATATAACATGTTAGACCTTAGAACTTGGATTGAAAAAGAAATTGGAAAGGACTTAGTGTTGTTATTTATGTTGGCCGAGAATGGCTAGGGTATGGAACTACTTCGTATGAATTGTGGGGCGGAATTTTACACGTATTGTAAGGCGTGTAATCCCCTTTGGTTTGGTTGTTGTTTTGAGCCTTAAATGTGGCGTGTTGGTTATTGTATTCGGCCTTGAAAAAGGTGGCAAAGTGAGTAAAAACAAAGGAAGTCTTTGCCCGATTTTCCAGAGAATTAGAGACCGTATACTTAGTATTATTCTACGTTAGAGACTAGAAGTTGATAGTCTTGTTGTGACCATTATAGGTTGACACTTCGTCGCAGCGTATTCGGCAGCTTGTGGATTTAGCCGAAAAGGTATGTGAACTATCTCCTCTTCTAGCATGATTCCTTAAGATAAAGAAAGTATTTCCTACTCCTTAAACGATCCATTCCTTGGTTGTATTTGGATTGCCTAAAATAGAATTTGTTCTATGTACTTCCTTGATTGTACTTTGATGTTTAAATTGTAAGTTGTATAATCCATTGCCTTAGTGAAGTTGGATTCTTAAAAGTGAAAGTATTTTACTTAAAGTACATAGAGTCTTGAAAAGGAAGTGGTTTCCAAATCTTTTGGCTAGTGCCTTAGTTCCAAAACCTAAAGGTCATTATAATGACTTTAGGGAAGTCAAAGGAGTGATTTACTTAATTGTTTTAAGAGAGGAGAAATGGCATGATTTAAGAGAAGTAACTTGTTTTAAAGGTGTGAGTTACTTGAGGTTTAAAGTAGAAGAAACTTGTTTTCTATATATTAAGAGACTTTATTTGAAAGTTGTGATACTTGGTTTTAAGTATAAGTCTCATGTTTATAAAAATAATGAAATTGTCTAAAAACCATAAAGGGTTATAACGGCTTTATGGGAAGTTGGTTATAACGGCTTTATGGAAGGTTTAGAAAGTTGTCTATTTTTTATTATTAGGCATAAGTTGCCTAGATTGTGAAAATTTGAAGTTACTTGGTTTCAAGCTTTGAAATGAGTTTCTAAAAGTGTAGTAACTTACTTTGAAAAATAGACACACCTTGATACTACGGGTGTTAGTATCTTGGGGTTTTACATAAAAATGAGTCTTTTGAAAAGAATGTACGTACGTAGTACTTTGGCTTGATTAATTGAGAATCAGTCTAAGTGTGCCCTGATAAGTACTTTGGCTTGATTAATTGAGAATTATTCTAAGTGTGCCTTGATAAGTACTTTGGCTTGATTAATTGAGAATTAGTCTAAGTGTGCCCTGATAAGTACTTTGGCTTGATTAATTGAGAATTAGTCTAAGTGTGCCTTGATAAGTACTTTGGCTTGATTAATTGAGAATTATTCGAAGTGTGCCTTGATAAGTACTTTGGCTTGATTAATTGAGAATTATTCTAAGTGTGCCTTGATAAGTACTTTGGCTTGATTAATTGAGAATTATTCTAAGTGTGCCTTGATAAGTACTTTGGCTTGTTTAATTGAGAATTAGTCTAAGTGTGCCTTGATAAGTACTTTGGCTTGATTAATTGAGAATTATTCCATGTGTGCCTTGATAAGTACTTTGGCTTGATTAATTGAGAATTATTCTAAGTGTGCCTTGATAAGTACTTTGGCTTGTTTAATTGAGAATTGCCGACGTGTTCTGGTACTAGCGGTTTGTGCTAGTGGTATATCATTCATTTCGGTCATTCCGGGTTTGTGGCATTTGCATATTGCGTGGATTTGCTACCCACGATCGAGAATACCTCATGCGAGTCCGCGCGGCTTATGCGGTGAAATAGTCCCACGCGGGCGTCCACCTATGCGAGGAATACCTCATGCGAGTCCGTAAGGGCTTATGCAGTGAAATAGTCCCGTGCGAGGAATACCTCACGCGGTCCACGCGACCTATGCGTGAAATAGTCCCGAGTAGGATTGCTTAATGATCTTTGCGGGCGGTCTCTTTGTGATCGTGAGCTTCCTAGTTTATATTGAAAGTATACTACTATTTACTCTCAGTGTTAGTAAGGCACGCGATCGTAATTTGATTATCATGGATCACGCGGTGAGGAAGGATTCCACGCATGATTGATATTATGGGCGTGAGACCCATGGTTATATTTTGGTAATGACTTTGAGGCATGCGTCCACGACTTGATTGGATCGTTATTTATCAGGTATCGTAGGTTGCTATCATACATGTCTCCTATTTTGTTTAGACTGTTATGATTTCATTACTGATTTCATCGCTTCACATACTTGGTACATTCTTCAGATCGACCTCCTTCGGGGGGCTGCGTTCATGCCGCAGGTTTAGGTACGCAGTTTGGTGATCTGCAGGTGTAGGACCCTGCTCAGAGTTTTTTTGGATAGCTCCCTCTGTTCAGGAGCTTATCTTTTGGTATAGTTCTTTCAGTACAGGCTTTTGTACGGTTATGGGTACGGCGGGGCCTTGTCCCGTCATATTTCAGTATAACTCTTAGAGGTCTGTATTCATATGTGGGATTGGACTCATGTACGGTGTAGTGTCTTTTGTTTATGTATATTATATGGCAGCCTTGTCGGCTTTGCCTTGCACGTACGTTGGTTTTAAAAAAAAGATGAGGTGTTATTTGATTTCCGCAGTTTACTTGGCTGTTAAGGTAGAAAGGTGCCCAGGTAGGGCACCATCCACGCCCGGGTTCGGGCGTGATGAGTGGTATCGAGAGCGATACCCTCTTAATGTCTACAGATCGTGTCTAGTAGAGTCTTGATTATCGGTGTGTTGCGCGCCACACCCATAAACAGGAGGCTACAAGACATTTAGAGTTAGTTTCTATTCTTCTCACTCTAAGATCGTGCCATGAAATGCTTTAGTAAGATAATTCCTCTCCGTAATTTTGTGTTACAATTATGTCTCCGAGAGGGTAACGACTGTAGGGCAAAATAGTAGCAGGAGCTACCAGTCAGACTCAGAGAGTTGATAGGGCTTATGCCCAGGGTATATCGGATGTTGTGCCGCAATCGGCGAGTTCTTCCGCACGAGTTTTGAGGCCCCAAAGACGAGCCTCCGGTTCGATTAGGAGAAGACTATAGGTCGTGAGGAAGCGATTATGTTATTGACCAAGATAGCGGTGCTACGGTTTCATCACAGGAGGTTATTCGCCGATGTGCAGTGTACAGAGGGTAGAGGGCCAACGCGGAGATCTGCGTAAGAGGGCTAGACCGGTTGGTTATCCCGATGAGTTTTTGGACGAGCAGCCTCAACAGCGAGTGAGATATTCGTCTCAGCCTACCCAGTACATACCCCGCCGCACGGTGGGATATGGACACGAGGTATTTAGGAGCCGGTCCAAGCTCCAGGGGTCGAAATTCTCAGAGGAGCATAGGACTTTCTCAGTCGAGGCCACTTTTTCCTCAGTGTTTCCGAAGTAGTAAGCGTCATTTGGGGAAATGCCGTTATGGCACAAGTGCTTGTTTTTATTGTGGTCGTCCGGGCCATATTCTGAGGGTATGTCCTTTTAGAAAGAGCACCGGTGAGGTGGCTCAGCCTATGTGGCCGGTAGTTGGTTCCCTTTCCTCCACAGTTGTGCATCCCCCAGGGCAGGGTGTTCAGATGTCATCCAGCCGTGGTAGAGGTCAGGGTGGAGTTTATAGTTCTGACGGTCCTTGGACCGAGATGACGTGACATCGGGCGGGATCGGAGGCGACATTGCACTTGGTTACTGGTATATCTCGATTCTTTTGAATCATACGTGCATTGATAGATTCATATTTCGCCTAGCATATATGTTTTCCTTTGTTGCTAGCGAGTAAGTGATAGTACCCTGCAGGTAGGAATACTTTGATTAGTAAGGTGAAAAGTTAAGAATGTTGACAAGAATGATAAGTGAACCGAGACTATAGTTGTGTAGAGTTCACAAGTTGTAATTACCCACAATGTTGTAAGACCGATAGGGAAGGATGTATAGTAGAAATACTTTGGCTTATGTGACGAACCTCTAGTGAATGGGAGGATAGGGTTAGAAGTACCTTGAGATAAGAGAGAGTTTTATTTCAGACTAAGAATAAGAGGTTAAGTGTGACGATGGGTTGGGTTATGGACTCAGTTCGGGTCAGCCGATAGTATGGAATCGGGTGATGTCAGTTGGTAATGGTCCCGCTATGTGATAGGGTCACGAGGATGCCAGGCCCAAGTTTAGTTAATCGTTGTACGAGTTTGTGGACGCGTTCCACCGGAATCAGGTCGTAAGGACCGAGAAGAGCCTTAACGGGAATGTAAGTAGCAATATGGCCAAGTTTGGATAGTAACTCCAAGGATTGGAGAATAGAAACAATATTTGAGATTTTGTACGTGTACTAGATAAGTTTGAAAGTACGAGAAAGTATGACAAGTAAGGAAATAAAGGAACCTCTAGGGATCCCGTGTTTGAGGAGACTGTAACCTTCGAGTTTTGTGAGAAGGGACCACGGACGGAAGGTCCATTGTTATGTTTACGTATGTTGTGGTGGCCATGTGTGGCATCGTTGGTCTTGTGCAGTTTTGATTGATAGGCATAGTATAGAGATCGTGCCGGAGTGTTATAGCTTGAAAACCGACTAAGAACATTCGGGGATGAATGTTTCTAAGGGGGGAAGAATGTTACACCCCGTAAGTCCAGGACATGTGTAAGAAAGTGTATGTAAGGAATCAAGACTTAGAAATTAGTACGAAAGGAGGAATTGTTTTTCCGATGGAAAATCTTCCGAACGCCGGAAAGGAAAAATGTTCGTTGTTGAGAATTGGATTCTCAAAATGCATTATTTGAAGAGTATGGAACTCTTAACCTTATGGAAATTTATTTTTACGGATTTGGTCACGTGGGGCCCACCCGAGGAATTTTACGTTTTGTGGGGCCCACGAGGGTTACAGAATTTTATGGACGAATGAGAGGGCGACACGTGGCACCCCCACATGTGGTCTTGGACGAAAATTTTTAAGGGTAAAATGGTCATTTACCATGGTGGAAGATAAGTCTTGCTAAGCTTGATATTGTTGACCAAGTCAACTTGCCACTTGTGCTTAATCCTTGTGATCTTCATCTTAGCCATCCATTTGTTTAAGTCTAGACCCTCCAATGTGTTATAAATACATACTAGTAGCAAGACAAGGTCTTGAAGACTTAGAAAAATTTCACAACATTTCTTGTCCACTATGTTGCTCTCGGCTTTGTGCCATTTAGGAAGACAAAAATTTGTAGTTTTGATCCATTATTCACAAGACTTAAACCCAAGGTTCCTAAGAGTATTATAAGGTTATCCCAATAGAAAGATTGCGGAAAGACGACGTTTTCACGTTAGTCGCAAGGCGGAAACTTAAGGAGTTCTTCAACTTTGAAGTTGGAAATTGAAGATGGGTTCTTCATAGGCTTCTAAGGAGTGCTTGGAGCGGATTGGAACATAAGGAAAGGAGCTAAGAATTTGCTAAGGAGCGACTTTGAATCTTGGAATTTTTAAGGGCTTGGAAAGGTATAATCTTGTCGTTTTAGCATTTAAGGTTTACTTATTGTTGTAGCTATGGATATTAGCTAGCATGAGTTATATATTATGTAGTTGGATAAGTGTATTGGCTATTGGAACCCTAATCCGAAAACTAGCATGTTTAGCCTTAAGATTGGAATTCAAGTTGATTATTAGTTTAAGTCATCGCATGTTGTATAACGAAGGAAATTGTAGTTGTTGAAGTTGTTTATGACTATATAACATGTTAGACCTTAGAACTTGGATTGAAAAAGAAATTGGAAAGGACTTAGTGTTGTTATTTATGGTGGCCGAGAATGGCTAGGGTATGGAACTACTTCGTATGAATTGTGGGGCGGAATTTTACACGTATTGTAAGGCGTGTAATCCCCTTTGGTTTGGTTGTTGTTTTGAGCCTTAAATGTGGCGTGTTGGTTATTGTATTCGGCCTTGAAAAAGGTGGCAAAGTGAGTAAAAACAAAGGAAGTCTTTGCCCGATTTTCCGTAGAATTAGAGGCAGTATACTTAGTATTATTCTACGTTAGAGACTAGAAGTTGATAGTCTTGTTGTGACCATTATAGGTTGACACTTCTACGTCACGGCGTATTCGACAGCTTGTGGATTTAGCGAAAGGTATGTGAACTATCTCCTCTTCTAGCATGATTCCTTAAGATAAAGAAAGTATTTCCTACTCCTTAAACGATCCATTCCTTGGTTGTATTTGGATTGCCTAAAATAGAATTTGTTCTATGTACTTCCTTGATTGTACTTTGATGTTTAAATTGTAAGTTGTATAATCCATTGCCTTAGTGAAGTTGGATTCTTAAAAGTGAAAGTATTTTACTTAAAGTACATAGAGTCTTGAAAAGGAAGTGGTTTCCAAATCTTTTGGCTAGTGCCTTAGTTCCAAAACCTAAAGGTCATTATAATGACTTTAGGGAAGTCAAAGGAGTGATTTACTTAATTGTTTTAAGAGAGGAGAAATGACATGATTTAAGAGAAGTAACTTGTTTTAAAGGTGTGAGTTACTTGAGGTTTAAAGTAGAAGAAACTTGTTTTCTATATATTAAGAGACTTGATTTGAAAGTTGTGATACTTGGTTTTAAGTATAAGTCTCATGTTTATAAAAAGAATGAAATTGTCTAAAAACCATAAAGGGTTATAACGGCTTTATGGGAAGTTGGTTATAACGGCTTTATGGAAGGTTTAGAAAGTTGTCTATTTTTTATTATTAGGCATAAGTTGCCTAGATTGTGAAAATTTGAAGTTACTTGGTTTCAAGCTTTGAAATGAGTTTCTAAAATTGTAGTAACTTACTTTGAAAAATAGACACACCTTGATACTACGGGTGTTAGTATCTTGGGGTTTTACATAAAAATGAGTCTTTTGAAAAGAATGTACGTACGTAGTACTTTGGCTTGATTAATTGAGAATTAGTCTAAGTGTGCCCTGATAAGTACTTTGGCTTGATTAATTGAGAATTATTCTAAGTGTGCCTTGATAAGTACTTTGGCTTGATTAATTGAGAATTATTCTAAGTGTGCCCTGATAAGTACTTTGGCTTGATTAATTGAGAATTAGTCTAAGTGTGCCTTGATAAGTACTTTGGCTTGATTAATTGAGAATTATTCTAAGTGTGCCTTGATAAGTACTTTGGCTTGATTAATTGAGAATTATTCTAAGTGTGCCTTGATAAGTACTTTGGCTTGATTAATTGAGAATTATTCTAAGTGTGCCTTGATAAGTACTTTGGCTTGATTAATTGAGAATTAGTCTAAGTGTTCCTTGATAAGTACTTTGGCTTGATTAATTGAGAATTATTCCATGTGTGCCTTGATAAGTACTTTGGCTTGATTAATTGAGAATTATTCTAAGTGTGCCTTGATAAGTACTTTGGCTTGTTTAATTGAGAATTGCATATGTGCGCTGGTACTAGCCGGTTTTGTGCTAGTGGTATATCATTCATTTCGGGGTCATCCCCGGGTTTGTGGCATTTGCATATTTCGTGGATTTGCTACCTACGATGCGAGGAATACCTCATGCGAGTCCGCAAGGGCTTATGCGGGTGAAATAGTCCCATGCGGGCGGGTCCAGCCTATGCGAGGAATACCTCATGCGAGTCCGTAAGGGCTTATGCGGGTGAAATAGTCCCATGCGAGGAATACCTCACGCGGGTCCACGCGACCTATGCGGGTGAAATAGTCCCAGGAGTAGGATTGCTTAATGATACTGCTGGCGGGTGGTCCTGCTGTGAACGTGAGCTTCCTAGTCTATATTGAAAGTATACTACAATTTACTCTCAGTGTTAGTAAGGCACGCGATTGTCGTAATTTGATTATCATGAATTTGAAGCGGTGAGGAAGGATTCCACGAGCATGATTGATATTATGGGCGTGAGACCCATGGTTATATTTTGGTAATGACTTTGAGGGCATGCGTCCCTGACTTGATTGACTGTTATGTATTGTGTACTGTAGGTTGGTCATCATACATGTCTCATGTTTTGTTTAGACTGTTATGATTTCATTCTGATGCTTCATTTCACATACTTGGTACATTCTTTGTACTGACCTCCTTCGGGGGGATGCATTCATGCCGCAGGTTTAGGTACGCAGTTTGGTGATCTGCAGGTGTAGGACCCTGCTCAGAGTTTTTTTGGATAGCTCCCTCTGTTCAGGAGCTTATCTTTTGTTATAGTTCTTTCGATCTGAGCTTTTATGCGGTTATGGAGTGCTGGGGCCTTGTCCGTCATATTTCGATATAACTCTTAGAGTGCTGTATTCATATGTGGGATTGGACTCGTATGCGGTGTGGTGTCTTTTGTTTATGTATATTATATGGCGGCCTTGTCGGTTTTGCCTTGCACGTCGTTGGTTTTAAAAAAAGATGAGGTGTTATTTGATTTTGCAGTTTACTTAGTTGTTAAGGTAGAAGGTGCCTGGTAGGGCACCAGATCCGCGCCGAGGTTGGGCGTGGCGATAAGTACCTCTGACAACAGGGACTATACCAAAGATAAGCCTCGAGAAAGCGGAGCTTCCCAACGCTGACTGTGATCCTATGAGCGAGGATCAACAAGCGGTGTACCTCTACTGCGGCATGAGCGAGCCCCGAAGAGTCGATACATGATACCAATTATGTGAAACTAAAAATACTATAATTGAAATCATAACAGTCTATATAAAGCAGGAGACATGTATGATAACCAAACTACAGTCCATAATATATATACAGTCATGTCAAGTCAGGGACTCGCCAAAGTCATCACTCAAATATAACTATGGGTCTCACGCCCACAACATCAATCATGCGTGGAATACCTTCCATCTGGCGATCTATGATGTAATAACACCGAGTACCACATGAACACGAGTCCACTGTGTCATAAGAACCATCTGAGGTAAATCGAAGGCGACTACGAGAACCTCTGGTACAGCATTGCAAATAAGCGTATCCACGAAGGCCGGCGGGCAAGTCGATAGCCTCTGCAGATCCACCGCTTCACGTGTTGGCGGGGCAATGCGTAAGCTAACTACCAGATCCACCTGCGTCGAGACTTACGTCCTAACAGCGACAAAGCTGCGTCACGGCGGCGGGGCAAGTCGCGATAGCCTGCGGATCCATCACGCATCACGTCGGCCAGGGCAAGTCGTGAGGCTAACCACCGATCCACCATACATCACGAGACTTCGTCCAAACACCGACTCACGAAGGCGACGCGGGGCAATCGAAGGCTCTGCGGATCCACCTGCGTCACGTCGTGGCGGGGCAATTACGTGAACCAACTACGGATACCAAAGTCGTAATCACGAGACCGTCCACAAAACTGAGCGGGGAAAATGCGAAGGCTAACTACCAGAGACCAAAGCAGAATCAGCCACGTCCGGGGCAAGTTCGAGAGCCAACTACCAGTTACCTAGGTCGAATCAGTAAGACCTCATGGAGAGCTAGTCCATGTAACAACAATCCTCATGGAACCATACGTGGGCCACCGGCGTGTCGATGGGTCGAGGATATAACAAGATAACACTCTAGTGGAAGCATGCGTGGGCCACCCATCGTGTCGGTATGTCAAAGGAAATAACAAGATAACAATCGTAATGGAAGCATACTCGTGGGCGCATGTGTCGGTATGTCCAAAGCAAATAACAAGATAACACTCATGGTGGAAGCGTACGTGGGCCACCCATCGTGTCGATATGTCCACCAATCAACGAATATCCGACCCTCCATCGAGAGACTCGGTAGCACAGAATCAAAACACTTTCACAACAAAGGCTATCACAACAAGCATAGGCAAGTTCAACGTACTCATAGACTTTCATTTTATTACAACAAAACCGGATTTTAACCCCAAGGTACTACGTATGTTAACTCTTTAAAAGATCCATTTCTTTCACAAAAAGTCACACGATACCCGTAGTATCAAAATAGAGTAACTATCTTTTTAAGTAAACCAAAACAATTTCCATACTTTCTTTTTAAACCAAATCATTTATCCCTTTAAAGTCAAGTTACCATTTTAAATCCAATAATAAAACCATCCTTTTATTTTCATAAAGTCGTTATAACTAACTTCCCATAAAGCTATTATAACACTTTATGTTTTAAACCAATTTAAGACAAAACCATGCCTTTCTTTTAAACCAAAACACTTCAAATTCTCAAGTCTCTTTTCTTTTAGAAATCATGTTCCTTACTGTGGACTTTTAAGAAAAATCAATACTTGTTATTAATGATTTTATTAAAGCAGTCATGATCTAGGAAATGTAATACAATTTTATCTTATCTTAGCTTCTATGCAGATGGAGGTTTCTACTGGTTTTAATATAATTAATTATTTGTCAATACATTTTCCTTTATTAACTGCAGATGGTTTGTTCGATACTTATTCTCATTTCCGAAATCAATATAACTTATTCCTTTTTAAAACCCAATTACCCATTTCTCATAAATGCGGTTTCACAACTTTTTAACACAAATCAAGTCCTTAATATTTCACATCAAGTCATTTATAAGTCAAGTCTCTTATCTTTTAAAAACCACAAACCATTTCTTTTACCTACATAAAGTTGTTATAACAAACTTCCATAAAGCCGTTATAACACTTTATGTTTTAAACCGACCAAATTCGTTTAGCACACGTACGTCTACCGTACTACATAGTTCACAACAATCATGCTAGAAAAGATAGGAAGAGGTTCACATACCTCGCGACGATTATCGACAAAAGCAAAAGCTCCAATCTTGTAACCTGCTAGCCTTTTCCACCGCCAGTAGAATACGCTACTCGTAGTACTTCCACCTAAAAAGGCCACAAAACGTCTATCAACTCCTCGATCTCTTTGTAGCACAATTCTAAGTACAAGGTTCCTTATTCTACGGAAAATTCGGCAGCACCTCCCCCCCCGAAACCACATAAATCTCCTCCTCTATCAAGGCCTGCTACCAAGCCAACAACTCCAAGGGGGGGTTACACGTCTAACCGGACGTGTACAATTCTACTCCACAATAATACTACAAGTCTACTGTAAATACAGTCCAATGTAAATACAGTTCAATTCTTTTTAATCATCCTTCCAATATATCTTATACTCAATTCTAAACTACTACAATATGTAATATCCAATTCTGATAGAGGCGTAGATCATTACCTCGATAAGCCCAAAATTATCCAAGATTATAAGTCGATCCCGAGCAACGTTTAGCTCCAATTCCTTACGCTCCAACCCGCTCCAATCAACCCTTAGAAGTTTCTAAACAACTTCTCTTCAAGATTCAACTCCAAAATGTGAAGAACACTTAGGCTACAATTTGGCAATACTTCGGCCAAGGGGTATATCTAAGGCTAGGGGTGTGAAATCTTTTCCAACTCTTGGTACACCATCTTCCTAACACCCTAAGGAAGAACACTTAAAACTTTAAGAATTTTTGGACAACCTTTGCTCAAGAATCATGGCCAAAGTCGAGAGCACACAAGAGAAAGGGAGGGAATTTTTAAGACTTGGAAACTCTCTAAGTGTTGGATGAATAAGTCTTGCAACAAGGGGGGGGGGGGTATTTATAGAGAAAACAATGTCCAAGATTAAAGCAAGTGTATGGTGAGGATTGGGACAAGTGTGTGGGTAGTTTGCCAACCATATGTCCACCATAAAAATGGGACAAGTGGCTTGCCACTTGTCCCCCACAAAAAACTTCCAAGTGTCCAATAATATCGGCCATAGGGCCACATGGGGGTGACACGTGTCGCCCCCCTACTCGTCCAAAATATTTCATCTTCCGAAAATATCCGTAATGCCAAAAATCCGAAAATAAAGTGGGCCCCACAAAACCGTAAATTCTCCCGTGGGCCCCACGTGACCAATTTCGGAAATAAAATTCCATAATTCTAATATATTCCAAAAAGTCTGAATACCAAATCTGGGAATCCAATTCCCATTAACGAACCTTTTTCCTTCACAAATTCGGAAACTTTTCCGTCGAAAAAAATCACACCTTTCTTCCTTTCCAAAATTACCGTCGTATTCTCATACGTATGTCCTCACATACATACCCTGGAACTACGGGGTGTAACAATCAGGCCTAGTGTTTCTCCCTGGGGAGCGCCGATATTGTTCGTGAAGAAAAAGGATGAGACGTTGCGTATGTGTGTTGATTACAGGCAGCTGAACAAGGTGACTATTAAGAACAGATACCCCCTCCCTAGGATTGACGATTTGTTCGACCAGTTTCAGGGTGCGATATGTTTCTCCAAGATAGACCTGCGATCTGGTTACCATCAGGTGCGAGTTAGGGAGACGGATGTCCTGATCGCATTCCGGACGTGCGCACTATGAGGTCGTGGTCGTATCTTTCGGCTTGACCGATGCTCGGCGATTTATGGATTTGATGAACCGAGTGTTCAAGCCATTTTGGATCGTTTGTGATAGTATTCATTGATGACATTTTGGTTTATTCTCGCTCGAGCGGGAGCACGCGAGCATTTGAGTCGGTCTTGAGAGTTCTCCAGACCAGCGGTTGTATGCCAAGTTTTGAAGTGTGAGTTTTGGTTGACTTGGTGGCGTTCTTAGGGCACATTGTCGGGGCGATGGTATTCGGGTGGATACGGCAAAGATCGAGGCGATCAAGACTTGGCCTAGACCTACTACAAGCAGCAGTACGCGACTTTACGGGCCTTGCAGGATATTATCGGAGGTTCGTAGAAGTTTGCTTCTATTTCGACCTTTGACTAAGTGACTCGAGAAAACGGCTAAGTTTGATGGACGGATGCTTGTGAGGAGGGCTTCCGATTCTTGAAGGAGAGGTTGGCCGCCCAGTTCTTACTCTTCGGAGGTCCAGACGGCTATGTGGTTTATTGTGATCGTCGGGCATCGGTGGGATGTGTGTTGATGCGGAGGCAAGGTTATAGCTTATGCATCTCGACAGCTCAAGAAGCATGCGAAGAACTACCCCACACATGACTTAGAGTTGGCAGCGGTGATTCACGTCTTGAAGATCTGGAGACATTATTTGTATGGAGTTCATGTGGATATTTGCACAGACCACAAGAGACTCCAGTATATGTTCAGCCGGAGGGAGCTGAACTTACGACAGAGACGGTGGTTAGGGTTACTCAATGATTATGATGTCGATATCCTATACCACCCAGGGAAGGCCAATATAGTGGCAGATGCCCTTAGTCGTAGGTCGATTGGTAGTCTATCAGAGGTGAAGCCAGAGATGAGGGGCATGGTCCGCGAGTTGCATCAGCTAGCGAGCCTTGGAGTCCGATTGATTGATTCTGATAGTAGAGGGTGTCACGACCCGATCCCGGGCCCGTGACTGGTGCCTTACCCCGGGCACCCTAGTGATACAACATCAGAGAAAATCAGTGAAAATAAAAACTTAAACATGAAACAAGAGATATGATAATAAAGCAGCCAACCAAACCGGTCACCTTCACGAATATACATAAAACTAGCGATTACAATCCTTTACAAACCACCGCCCACAGCGGTACTACGGACCTCATGAATATAGCAACAACTCGACGGCGGGGCGGGCCGCCATACCACGAATGTACAAGTATCTACAATGACGGGGCTATACCAAAAGATAAGCCTCAGAAAGCGGAGCTTCCCAAGCGAATCTGCGATCCTATGAGCGAGGATCAACAACGGTTGTACCTCTACTGCGGCATGACGCGGCCCGAAGGAGTCGATTACAGTACCAAGT
This sequence comes from Przewalskia tangutica, assembly GCA_029844215.1. Lineage (NCBI taxonomy): Eukaryota > Viridiplantae > Streptophyta > Magnoliopsida > Solanales > Solanaceae > Przewalskia > Przewalskia tangutica. Next base: position 226,530 of record JAQGDG010000157.1, read on the forward strand.
ATGTGGCGAAAATCGTAATGAAATCATATTTCATCATTTTATAAAACCATTTCGAAATAAATAAGCGGTTATGTCAAGTAAGGGCGCGTATCCCGAATAATCACTCACACATAACTATGGGTCTCACGCCCATAATATCACTCATGCGTGGAACTCATTCCTCATGGCGGTACATGATGTAAAACAACACCCATATGTGAACACGAACACTAGAACACCTGCGTCATTAAACCGTCGGGCCAAGTAGAATCGCCTATACCGGTTCAAAGCTAGTCGCCAAAACTTCACGGAAAGGTAAAGCTAATTACGGATCCAAAAGCTAGCCACACTTGGCGCCGAGGCAAGTACCAAAGCTAACGTGCACTAGCCAACCGTCTCACGAGATATGGCCGAGGCAAGTATCTCGAAGCTATCTATCGGCGACTGCGATACACGAGAAATGACCGGAGACAAGTATCTAAAGTGTGCACAGTAACCACATGTACAAATCAAGCCGTGATTGTTCACACGTCATACAACTTCATGGATTAGCGGTCCGTGGACAAATAACAAAACCCTCACGCGTGACCGCGTGCCGGCATCTTACCTCGGAAAGCATGGCCACGAAACCATCCCATCGACGCGTGCGATGGAACATCCATCGCGTCGGTATGTCCGAAGGAATAACAAGATAATACTCAAAGTGGGCGCATACTGTGGAAAATCCAACGCGTCGGTATGTCAAAAGAAATAACCGGATAATACTCAATAGTGGAAGCATACTGTGGAAAATCCAGCAGCGTCGATGTCTAACAATCAATCAGATAACCGGTCCTCCCCGAGAGACACGGTAGCACAGAATCACGACACTTGCACAACAAGGCTATCACAACAAGCATAGGCAAGTTTAATGTACTTTCATTTTATATCAACAATCTGAAATACTACATACTTTCATTCTTTGAAAAAAATACCTCTTGTTACGTAAAAGCCACACGATACTAATACGCGTAGTATATAAAGAAAACACGTTTTACTTTTAAAACCAAATTACTTCACCTTCGTAAAAATCTTTACAAGGCTTTTTAAAATCAAGTACTCTATACTTTTTAAACCAAGTGCCTTTCTTTTAGAACAACATCAAGTATACTCTTTTAAAACCCAATTAACTTACTCTTTTCAAAACAAGTAACCTATACTTAAATCAAGTTACTTCTCCTTTCCCGAAAACAAGTCGTTATAAGTCAAGTCTCTTATCTTTCAAGATCAAGTCTCTTAACTTTCAAAATCAAGTCGTTTTTCTGTCAAAACCAAATCTTTCTTTTATCTTCATAAAGTCGTTATAACTAACTTCCCATAAAACCATTATAACACTTTATGTTTTAAACAAACAAAATTCATTTCACACACGTACGTCTACCGTACTATATAGTTCACAACAATCATGCTCAAGAGTATAGGAAGAATCACATACCTTTTTAGCTTAAACTACAAGCCAAGTCAAGTATGCCGCGCGTAGAAGATCCACCTATAATAACCACAATACATCTATCAACTTCTAGTTCTCTTCGTAGAATATTCTAAATACAAGATTCTTTATTCTACAGAAAATTCGGCACCTCCCCCGCTATCTCATAAATCTCTCCTAACAAGGCGTTACTGTGCCAACAACTCCCAGGGGACTACACGTCTAACCGGACGTGATCAATTCTGCTTCACAATAATACTACACAAGTCTACTGTAAGTACAGTCCAATGTAAATACAGTTCAAACCTTACCAATATTCATTCTATATATAGTATACTCAACTATACATTACTTAAATATGTAATATCCAATTACAATAGGGGGACATAGATCATTACCTCGATAAGCCCAAAATTATCCAAGATTATAAGTCGATCCTGAGCAACGTTTAGCTCCAACTCCTTACGCTCCAACCCGCCTCAGCGACCCTTAGAAGTTTCCAAACAACTTCTCTAATACTTCAACCAAGCTAGGAAGATTTTTCTAGGGTTTCACTTTACGGCTATTGGAATAAAGTAGTATTTTCGGGCTCCTAGTATTGAAATAACTTTGGAATACTACTAGGGATACTAGGCCAAGGTATTTGGGATTATACAACAATACACCAAGTATTTCTACACAAGAGGGGGAGGGTGGACGAAACACCACTAAAGGGAGGGAGTATTTTGCTTTGCCTTGGAAACTAACTCAAGTGTGGATGAATTACTCTTCAACCTAAGGGGGTATTTATAGAGGGATTAAGGGCCAAGATCCAATCAAGTGTATGGTCAAGATTGGGCCATGTGTGTGTGGGTCCCACCACACCACATGGCCAACGAAATTGCTAGACAAGTGGCTTGCCACTTGTCCCACCATTTCGGCCAAGGTGCCACATGGGGGTGACACGTGTCGCCCCCCGACTCGTCCAAAATATTTCGTCTTCCGAAAATATCCAAAATACCGGAAATCTCAAAAACAAAGTGGGCCCCACAAAACCGTAAATTTCTCCCGTGGGCCCCACGTGACCATTTCCGAAAATAAAATCCCAAATTTTTTATATAATCCAAGAAGTCCAAATACCAAATCTGGGAATCCAATTCCTATTAACGAACCTTTTTCTTCACAAAAACTGGAAACTTTTCCGTCGAAAAATCACATCTTCCTTTCTTTCCAAAATTTAGCCGCGTTCTCGCGTGCGTCCTCACATACATACCTTGGAACTACGGGGTATAACATTCTTCCCCCCTTAGAAACATTCGTCCCGAATGTTCCTTCTAAGTCTCCAAACATACATGCTCCGGTATAGTCTTCACTACTATACTTACGAAACCTATCACGCCATCAATGGCCATAGTATAACATACAAATCCTAGCCAACGAGGAATAACCTCTAACAACAAAAAAAAAGCTCACACCCATGGTCTAAAGGATACTCCCTTCGCATCTTCACTTCACAAAAGAAATGATCACTTCCGTTCTCATAACACATTGTTCGCTTCTCTTCTTACTCGTCGTCCCTTTCTCGTACACCCGAACTCTTTCTAGTACACCTACCACACTTCAGTCACTGCTTCAATTCCCACAACCCTGGAGTTACCACCTCCAAACTTGGTCATCTTACTAGTTTCAATTTCCTCTAAGGCCATTCCTGGCCTTCACGATCCGATTATAGTCGAACACATCCACGAACTCGTACGATGGTTACCTAAACCTGGGCTTAGCACCCTCGTGACCCTACCACCTGGCGGGACCACCTCGAACTGACCCCACCCCAAACCGGGCTGCGGGTTGACCCGCGAATGGTCCTCAACCCGACCCATAATCGCACCAGACTCTTGTTCCCCGATCCGGAACAACCTTACCTATACAAGTCCTGAAAGCTACCACTTTCATCCTACACAACCCAAGGAATTATCCCTCAATACATTTCACGCATACCAAGTGTTTCGACAAAGGCTAACCGTAAAATCTTTTTCTCAAGACGGCCTTACATCTAAGGTCTCAACGTGTACTATTCTAAGGTTCACACCTTCCATGTCCCCACACTTATCCTTTCAACTAACCATGTTTTCTAACACATCAATAACACAACGCTATCCGCACATAGCACACAATAAGGAGATCATCATAACAAGCATACTAATCTCTAGAGGGTTAAGGATATACCTGAAATCAAATAGGCGGTTCCAAGGACCGCTAGAACTGGGAACTTCCACCACGACCCCTGCCCTGGCCTGCCGGTGTATGAACACCCTGCCTAGCTATCGAAGGCGAAGAACCCGCAACAGATCCCGAAGGCCGAGTCTCAACATCCGCGCTACCCCTGGTCGGACAATTCTTCGCTAAATGGCCCTGCTGGCCGCATGTAAAACAAACCCTATGAATACTGCGACATTCCCCCGCATGGGTTTTACCACACTGGCTACACTTAGGTCGGGGTGGCTTCATCCGCCAAAGACCAACTCCCGAAACTCAACCTCGAGCCACGATGCGCTCCTGAATACTCTGGAGACAATGAAGGCGTGAGGACCACTGCATCGGGCGGCGTATAACTAGTCTGCTGCTGAGGCGGTCCGCCTCGAAAGTTACCAAAGGACCCTGCCGTCCTGGCCTTCTTCTGCTGGTATTGGTCAATCCGTCGGTCTCTCCGTGCCTCACACCCTAGTGCATGAGCCTGCATGCGGGCAATGTCCATGCCCGGCTGAAGCGATACACCCGAACAAGACTCTGCCATGTAGTCATCAAGCCCTGTGACGTAGCGGTGCACTCGCCCTCCATATTAGCTACTAACGCAGGGACATATCGAGCCAACGAGTCGAACTCTACGTTGTACTCCCGTGCGTCCTCCTGCCTCAAAGATCGAAACACAGCCGCGTGCCTCCTCATCTGCGGAGGCAAGAAATGGCTGAGAAATGCCTCCGAGAACTCGTCCCATATAGCTGGAGGCGCATGCTCCCTCCGGGACAGCTCCCACGAATCAAACCCGATCATTGCGGTATCACGCGCGGCCGATGCGAACCTAAGACCACCGACTCGGTCTCTCAAGCCTTGATCACTCGCGATCCAGAATCGCTTGGATGAACTCCTGCGGATCATCCTCAGGCCTCGACCCATAAAACTCTGGTGGGCTACAACTCAGAAAGTCCCGTAACCTCAAACTATCCGATCTCGGGTGAACTACGGGTACTACCGGTACCGGAATTGCTGCATCCAGCCTATCCTCGTGCCTTGCCACTATCCTGGCCAGTAACTGGGCCATCTCCTTGTAACCCATCTCCTCTGCTCCGGTGTGGGGTGGAGGCTCGTGCTTGTGGTCTCAGCAGCCACTGCTGCGGCTCTAAACTCTACTGGGGCTGGCGGCGTCACAAAACTCGCCGTCTGAAGCACTATCTCAGGTAATGACCGGGCATGCGCCCTCGTACTCCTCTGTATCCTACTAGTAGCTCCCTCGGCTGTCTTGCCCTTCTGAGCCCGGGTTGCCTTGCGCGGAGGCATAGCCGGTAAAACGAAATCGTCGAGAGAGGTCCAACTTATAACACGCTCTAAGGCACGATCTCGGAATGAAAAGAATGAAACCAATCCTAAATGTCCTGCGACCTCCCGATTATAGATGTGGTGCACAACACACCGATAATCAAGACTCTACTAGACACGGTGCGTAGACATTTTCCGAGATTAATCGCTCGATACCACTTTTGTCACGACCCGATCCGGGCCCGTGGATCGTGTCTTACCCGTGCACCCTAGTGATACAACATCGAGAAAATCAGCGGAAATAAAAACTTAAACATGAAACAAGAGATATGATAATAAAAGCAGCAACCAAACCGGTCACCTTCACGAATATACATAAAATCGATTTACAATCCTTTACAAACCACCTTGCCACAAAGGTACATGGACCTATGAATATAGCAATGCGACGGACGGGGCCGCCATACCACGAATGTACAAGTATCTACAATGACAGTGGCTATACCAAAAGATAAGCCTCCGAGAAACGGAGCTTCCCAACGCGAATCTGCGATCCTATGGCGAGGATCAACAACAGTGTACCTCTACCGCGGCATGAACGCAACCCCAAGGAGGTCGATACAGTACCAAGTATGTGAAATGAAAATATCAGAATGAAATCATATTTCATCATTTTATAAAACCATTTCGAAATAAATAAACAGTTATGTCAAGTAAGGGGACGCATATCCCCAGAATAATCACTCACACATAACTATGGGTCTCACGCCCATAATATCACTCATGCCCGTGGAACTCATTCCTCACTGCCGGCAGTACATGATGTAAAACAACACCCATATGTGAACCTGAACACTAGATCCTGCCTGCGTCATTAAACCGATCGGGCCAAGTAGAATCGCCCTATACCAATTCCAAAAGCTAGTCATAAAACTTCACGGGAAAGGTACGGAAGCTAATTACGGATCAAAGCTAGCCACGCATCGCCGAGGCAAGTACCAAAGCTAACGCATTCTAGCCAACCGTCTCACGAGATATGGCCGAGGCAAGTATCTCGAGCTATCTACCAAAGACTGCCGATACACGAAATGACCAGACAAGTATCTAAAGTGTGCTGAACCACGTGTACAAATCAAGCCCGTGATTGTTCGTCACCGCGGCAAGCTTCATGGATTAGCGGTCCGTGGACAAATAACAAAACCCTCACAATGACCGCGTGCCGGCATCTTACCTCGTAGCATGGCCACGAAACCATCCCTGCGGGCGCGTGCGTGGAACATCCATCGCGTCGGAATGTCGAAGGAATAACAAGATAATACTCAAAGTGGACGCATACTCGTGGAAAATCCAACGCGTCAGTATGTCCAAAAGAAATAACCAGATAATACTCAATAGTGGACGCATACTCGTGGAAAATCCAACGCGTCAGTATGTCCAACAATCAATCAGATAACCGGTCCTCCCCGAGAGACACGGTAGCACAGAATCACAACACTTGCACAACAAGGCTATCACAACAAGCATAGGCAAGTTTAATGTACTTTCATTTTATATCAACAATACGAAATACTACATACTTTCATTCTTTGAAAAAAAGACCTCTTGTTACGTAAAAGCCACACGATACTAATACGCGTAGTATATAAAGAAAACACGTTTTACTTTTAAAACCAAATTACTTCACCTTCGTAAAAATCTTTACAAGGCTTTTTAAAATCAAGTACTCTATACTTTTTAAACCAAGTGCTTTTATTTTAGAACAACATCAAGTATACTCTTTTAAAACCCAATTAACTTACTCTTTTCAAAACAAGTAACTTATACTTAAATCAAGTTACTTCTCCTGTCAAAACCAAATCTTTCTTTTATCTTCATAAAGTCGTTATAACTAACTTCCCATAAAGCCATTATAACACTTTATGTTTTAAACAAACAAAATTCATTTCACACACGTACGTCTACCGTACTATATAGTTCACAACAATCATGCTCAAGAGTATATGAAGAATCACTTACCTTTTTAGCTTAAACCACAAGCCAAGTCAAGTATGCCGCGCGTAGAAGATCCACCTATAATAACCACAATACATCTATCAACTTCTAGTTCTCTTCGTAGAATATTCTAAATACAAGATTCCTTATTCTACGTGAAAATTCGCACCACCTCCCCGCATTATCTCATAAATCTCCTCCCCTAACAAGTCCCGTGACCTGGCCAACCACTCCAAGTGGACTACACGTAGAACGGTACGTGTTCAATTGTGTGTAACAATAATACTACACAAGTCTCTGTGTAAATGCAGTCGATGTAAATACAGTTCAAACCTTACCAATATTCATTCTATATATAATATACTCAACTATACATTACTAAAATATGTAATATCCAATTACAATAGGGGGACATAGATCATTACCTCGATAAGCCCAAAATTATCCAAGATTATAAGTCGATCCTGAGCAACGTTTAGCTCCAACTCCTTACGCTCCAACCCACTCCAAGCGACCCTTAGTATCATTATGCGAGCCTAATCCTGGAACTCCCGCAGTTCGCATAAACCACCTAGGTCCGCATGAGGTATTCCTCGCATCGGGGGTAGCTAACCCTCGGCATCAACCTGGACTCCCGCAATCCGCATAGTCACCTGGACCGCATGAGGTATTCCTCGCATCGGCGTAACACACCCGGGTGATCATCCCGAGCTCCAGCTCGCATAGGTCACATAGACCCACATGAGGTATTCCTCGCATCGGGTGTGGCTAGCCCTCGGCTCGTAACAAGTCAGGGGGGTAAGTGATATAATATCAGCACAACTACTTATCGTTAAACAACATAAGCACAACAAGGAAATCCCCTTTACACAAACGTCACGAGACACTAACACACGTAGCATCATAATATGTCTACATATCAAACCAACTTACCACACCTTCAGAAATCATTTATAAGGCTTTTATAAACAAATAAGTAAACCGTTTCCTCTTATCTTTCTCAAGTCGTTATACCTAACTTCCCATAAAGCTAGTATAACACTTAAGCTTTTTGAAAAACCAAGTATTACTTTTCTTTCAAAAATGATTCATAACTCTTTTGAAATATTTCAAGATTCTTATTATTTAAAACTCAAGTTAAAAGAAATCAAAGAAAAACCAAATTCAGTTAACACACGTACGTCTACCGTACTATATATTTTTCACAAAATATCATGCTCAAGAGGATAGGAAGAATCACATACCTCCTCGGCTAAATCCACCTGCCAAGTCGAATATGTCGCGCGCAGAGTATCAACCTATAATAGTCAAATATGTCTATCAACGTCTAGACTACTTCGTAGAATATTCTAAGCAGAAGGTTCTTTATTCTACGGAAAATTGGGCAGCACCTCCCTACCCGTAAAACTACACAAGTCTACTGTAAATACAGCCCAATGTAAGTACAGTTCAATTCTCTCCTTTTATACCATCCTTCTATATATCTTATACTTAATTCTAAACTACTACAATATGTAATCTCAAATTACAATAGAAGGACAAAGATTATTACCTCGATAAGCCCAAAATTATCCAAGATTATAAGTCGATCCTGAACAACGTTTAGCTCCTATTCTGCATGCTCCAATAGCTCCAAGAAACCCTTAGAAGTTTCTAAACAACTTCTCCTAATACTTCATCCAACTATGAAGATTTTCCTAAGGTTTCGTTTTGCGACTAAAGGAAATAAAGTAGTATTTCCGGGCTCTTAGTATAGAGGTAACTTGGGAATACTACAAGGGATTTAGGCTAAGGTATTTTGGGATAGTAACAATACTAGAAGAAATTTTTCTACCAAGGGGGGGGGGGATGTTTCGGACGAGAACAACTAGAAAGGGGGAGGGTTTTTGGACGAGACTACTACAATAGGGGAAAGGATTTTTGAGACTTGGAAATTGTTAAGTGGATGAAGAAGTCTTGCAACTTAAGGGGGGTATTTATAGGACATTCAAGGGTCAAGATTCAAACATGTGTAAGGTGAAGATTTGGTTGCTTGTGTGAGTGGAGTCTTCCAACCAAGTGTCCACCACAACTTTGGGACATATGTCCACCACAACTTTGGGACATATGTCCACCACAAAAATGAGACATGTGGCTAGCCACTTGCTCTAAAAAAACGTCCAAGGCCTTCCCACTTGCCCCACAAAAATATCTTGCAAGACTTGACTAATTGACTTGGCCACTTGCCCAGTAATTTCGTCCAACATGTGCCACCTAAGGGTGACACATGTCGCCCTCCTATTGTTCCAAAATATTTCATCTCTCGGAAAAATCCGTAATTGGTTAAAATATTATAAACGTAAAATTTCCTTCACAAGGTTCGGAATCTTTTCCGTTGGAAGTTCACAATTTCATCCTTAACCTAATTAGGGCTTACACAATTGTACGTACGTCCTCACATACATACCCTGGAACCACGGGGTATAACAGTTACTCTATCCATCCGGGGTCAACGATGTACCACGACCTCAGATCTGTGTATTGGTGGGATGGCCTTAAGAGGGACGTTGCAGAGTTTGTTGCTCGATCCGAGTTGTCGTAGTCAAGGCGGAGCACCAGAGGCCTGGTGGGTTGTTGCAGGCTATAGAGATTCCGACGTGGAAGTGGGAGGTGATCAACATGGATTTTATTACAGGGTTACCTCGCACTCAGAGGAAGCATGATTCTATCTGGGTTATCGTCGATAGGCTGACGAAATCCGCCCACTTTCTTTCCGTCAGGACGACTTTTTCGGCTGAGGATTATGCTAGACTTTACATCCGAGAGATCGTGAGACTGCATGGGGTCCCTATTTCTATCATATCGGACAGAGGATCCCAGTTTACGGCTAACTTCTGGAGGTCTTTCCAGAAGGGATTAGGGGCAGTGAGCCTCGATCGCATTCCATCCCGCATCGACGGACGCATAGCGTACTATCCAGACACTTGAGGATATGCTGCGAGCCTGTGTTATTGATTTCAGGGGTAGCTGGGAGGATCATTTGCCGCTAGTGGAGTTTGCGTATAATAACAGCTACCATTCCAGTATCCAGATGACGCCTTATGAGGCCTTATATGGGAGGAAGTGCAGGTCACCGATAGGCTGGTTCGATGTGGGCGAGGTGCAGTTAGTCGGGGTAGACTTGATACAACAGGCAGTGGATAAGGTGAAGCTTATCCAGGAGCGGTTGTTGACAGCTCAGAGTCGACAGAAGTCGTATGCGGATCATCGTCGGCGTCATTTGGAGTTTGAGGTTGATGATTGGGTTTTCCTGAAGGTGTCACCCATGAAGGGTGTGATGAGGTTTTGGAAGAAAGGGAAGCTCAGTCCAAGGTATATTAGCCCTTATCAGATTGTCCGTAGGGTAGGCAAGGTTGCCTATGAGTTGGATCTACCGTCCGATCTAGAGGCAGTGCATCCGGTTTTTCATGTTTCTATGCTGAGGAGATGTATCGGGGATCCATCTAGAGTGCACCCGATTCATGATGTCCAGGTGACAGAGGGGTTGTCGTATGAGGAGATTCCCATAGCGATACTCGATCGTCAGGTTAGGCGACTACGGACAAAGGATGTGGCTTCGTCAGTCTTATGGCGAACGAGCAGGAGAAGAGATGACGTGGGAAGCAGAGAAGGACATGAGGCAGAAGTATCCTCACTTATTCCCCACACCTCTAGGTAACTCACTTTCCTGCTTGATTTTAATTTTCATATGTACTTAAGCGTTGTATTGTGGCCATGTGTGGCATTTGCAAACTGCTTAAGTTGTGAGGAGCTATGTCGTTTCTGATTTAATTGAATCTAGAAGGAACATTCAGGACGAATGTTTCTAAGGGGGGGAGAATGTTATACCCCGTAGTTCCAGAGTATGTATATGAGGACGTACGTACAATTGTATAAGCCCTAATTAGGTTATGGATGAAATTGTGAACTTTCAACGGAAAAGATTCCAAACCTTGTGAAGAAAATTTTACGTTTTTAATATTTTAACCTATGGCGGATTTTTCCGAGAGATGAAATATTTTGGACCAATAGGAGGGCGACATGTGTCACCCTTAGGTGGCATGTTGGACAAAAATTAGTGGGCAAGTGGCCAAGTCAATAAGTCAAAGTCTTGAAAGATATTTTTGTGGAGCAAGTGGGAAGGCCTTGGACGGTTTTTTGGAGCAAGTGGCTAGCCACATGTCTCATTTTTGTGGTGGACATATGTCCCAAAGTTGTGGTGGACATATGTCCCAAGGTTGTGGTGGACATTTGGTTGGAAGGCTCCACTCACACAAGCAACCAAATCTTCACCTTACACATGTTTGAATCTTGACCCTTGAATGTCCTATAAATACCCCCCTTAAGTTGCAAGACTTCTTCATCCACTTAACAATTTCCAAGTCTCAAAAATCCTTCCCCCTTGTTAAAAGTCTCATCCAAAACTCCCTCTCCCCTTTTAGTAGTTCTCGTCCGAAACACCCCCCCCCCCCCCTTGGTAGAAGAATTGTCTTCAAGTATTGTTACTATCCCAAATACCTTAGCCTAAAATCCCATTGTAGTATTCCAAAGTTACCTCTATACTAAGAGCCCGGAAGTACTACTTTATTTCCTTTAGTTACAAAACGAAACCCTAGGGAAAATCTTCATAGTTGGTTGAAGTATTAGGAGAAGTTGTTTAGAAACTTCTAAGGGTTTCTTGGAGCGGATTGGAGCGTACAGAATAGGAGCTAAACGTTGCTCAGGATCGACTTATAATCTTGGATAATTTTGGGCTTATCGAGGTAATAATCTTTGTCCTTCTATTGTAATTGGAGATTACATATTGTAGTAGTTTAGAATTGAGTATAAGTTATATAGAAGGATGTTAAAGAAGAGAATTGAACTGTATTTATATAGGACTGTATTTACAGTAGACTTGGGTAGTTTTACGGGTAGGGAAATGCTGCCCAATTTTCCGTAGAATAAAGAACCTTATGCTTAGAATATTCTACGAAGTAGTCTAGACGTTGATAGACGTATTTGACTACTATAGGTTGATACTCTGCGCGCGACATATTCGACTTGGCAGGTGGATTGAGCCGAGGAGGTATGTGATTCTTCCTATCCTCTTGAGCATGATATTTTTGAAATATATATATAGTACGGTAGACGTACGTGTGTTAACTAAATTTGGTTTTACTTTGATGTCTTTTGACTTGAGTTTTAAATAATAAGAATCTTGAAGTATTTCAAAAGAGTTACGAATCATTTTTGAAAGAAAAGTAATACTTGGTTTTAAAAAAAGCTTAAGTGTTATACTAGCTTTATGGGAAGTTAGGTATAACGACTTGAGAAAGATAACAGGAAACGATTTACTTAATTGTTTATAAAAGCCTTGTAATGATTTCTGAAGGTATGGTAAGTTGGTTTGATAAGTAGACATGTTATGATGCTACGTGTGTTAGTATCTTGTGACGTTTGTGTAAAGGGGGTTTCCTTGTTGTGCTTATGTTGTTTAACGATAGCGATTATCTTTGGTATTATATCACTTACCCCCCTGACTTGTTATGCCGAGGGTTAGCCGCCCCCGATGCGAGGAATACCTCATGCGGGTCTATGTGACCTATGCGGAGCTGCGGGAGCTCCAGGATGATCACTCCAGGTGTGTTACGCCTATGCGAGGAATACCTCATGCGGTCCAGGTGACTATGCGGACTGCGGGAGTCCAGGATGATGCCGAGGGTTAACTACCCCCGATGCGAGGAATACCTCATGCGGACCTAGGTGGTCTGCGGTGCGGGAGTTCGATTAGGCTCGCATAATGATACTATGGGCGATTGGCCTTGCTTGATCATTAGCGGCCTAGAAAAGACCGATTACGTTATATCTATTTTGCTCTTGTTTATCTTTGTGGCACTATGTGCGATTAAATTGGTTGTTCATACGTATTTGTAATTGGTTTTAAAAGCTATGATTTCATTTGATGCTTACGCTTTCACATACTTGGTACTGTTGTCGACCTCCTTCGAGTGCGTTCACGCCGTAGAGGTACTCTGTTGTTGATCCATTTCCTGGATCACGTTTACGCTTTTAGAAAGCCCATTTCTCGGAGGCTTATTGTCACGCCCGAACCGGGCGTGGTGGTGCCTACACAGGCACCTTTCTATAACAACACAAGTAAAGCTGCGAAAATTAAATAACACCTTTTTTTTTTAAAACCAACATACGTGCGAGGAAAAGCGAAACAAAGTGCCATAATATACATACTCAAAGACACTACAATGTACATGAGTCCAATCCACATATGAATACAAACCTCTAAGAGTTTCTTGAGCAGGTGGGACAAGGCCCCGTACCCATAAGCGTACAAGCACATCTTGAAAGAACTTATACCAAAAGATAAACTCACGAGCAGATGGAGCTATCCAAAACTTCAGAGCGGTCCTACACTGCGGATCACCAAATCGCCTACCTAAACTGCGGCGTGACGCGGCCTCAAGGAGGTCGGTGCGAAGAATGTACCAAGTATGCGAAAGCGATGAAATCTTGTAATGAAATCATAACGATCTAAACAAAGCGGGAGACATGTATGATAGCCAACCTACGATACCTGACACATGCGATCATAACAAGTCGAGGGCGCGTGCCTCAAGCCATTTCTAAAATATAACCATGGGTCTCACGCCCATAATATCAAGCATGCCCGTGGAATCCTTCCTCACTGTCGGCAGTCCATGATATAACATAACACCAATAGGCATACATGAACACCAAGTCCCACCTGTGTCGTAAAAGCATGCGGGCGAGTAGGAAAAGCGAGCAGGTGGTATAACGTCTTGGGGTTTACCCCTCATTTATACTCTTACCCTGGAGAAGGTGGTAAAGCAGGGGGTATAACGTCTTGGGGGTTTACCCCTCATTTATACTCTTACCCTGGAGAAGGTGGTATAGCAGGGGGTATAACGTCTTGGGGGTTTACCCCTCATTTATACTCTTACCCTGGAGAAGGTGGTAAAGCAGGGGGTATAACGTCTTTGGGGTTTACCCCTCATTTATACTCTTACCCTGGAGAAGGTGGTAAAGCAGAGGGTATAACATCTTGGGGGTTTACCCCTCATTTATACTCTTACCCTGGAGAAGGTGGTATAACGTCTTGGGGGTTTACCCCTCACTTATACTCTTACCCTATCTCAACCGGCCGTCAAACAAAACATAAGCACTACCATGTCTTTTATAAAAATCCGGGAATTTAACCCAAGTACTACAAATAACGGAAGCATACCCGTGGAATCCCACATCACTGTCGGTACGTCCAAGTAACTTACAACAAGACAGCCGACCCTCCAACCGTGAGTCGCGACAACGTAATAAAACATAATACTTGTACTCAAAGGCTATCACCAGCACACATAGGCAAGTTCATAAAATCTATAGACTTTCATTTTATAAACTCAAGGCACATATAGAATAATTCTCAATTAAACAAGCCAAAGTACTTATCAAGGCACACTTAGACTAATTCTCAATTAATCAAGCCAAAGTACTTATCAAGGCACACTTAGACTAATTCTCAATTAATCAAGCCAAAGTACTTATCAAGGCACAGTTAGACTAATTCTCAATTAATCAAGCCAAAGTACTACGTACGTACATTCTTTTCAAAAGACTCATTTTTATGTAATACCCCAAGATACTAACACCCGTAGTATCAAGGTGTGTCTATTTTTCAAAGTAAGTTACTACACTCTTAGAAAACTCATTTCAAAGCTTGAAATCAAGTAACTTCAAATTTTCACAATCAAGGCAACTTATGCCCATTAATCAAAATAGACAACTTTCTAAACCTTCCATAAAGCCGTTATAACCAACTTCCCATAAAGCCGTTATAACCCTTTATGGTTTTTAGACAATTTCATTCTTTTTATAACCAAGAGACTTATACTTAAAACCAAGTATCACAAACTTTCAAATCAAGTTTCTTAACTTTCAAAAATACTTCGAGTCTCTTAATATATAGAAAACAAGTTTCTTCTACTTTTAAACCTTAAGTAACTCACACCTTTAAAACAAGTTACTTCTCTTAAATCATGTCATTTCTCCTCTTTTAAAACAATTAAGTAAATCACTCCTTTGACTCCCCTAAAGTCATTAAAACGACCATTAGGTTTTGGAACTAAGGCACTAGCCAAAAAGTTTGGAAACCACTTCCTTTTCAAGACTCCATGTACTTTAAGCAAAATACTTTCACTCTTAAGAATCCAAACTCCACTAAGGCAATGGATTATACAACTTACAATTTAAACATCAAAGTACAATCAAGGAAGTACATAGAACAAATTCTATACTAGGCAATCCAAGTACAACGAGGAATGGATCGTTTAAGGAGTAGAACTTACTTTCTTTATCTTAAGGAATCATGCTAGAAAGGAGATAGTTCACATACCTTTTCGCTAAATCCACAAGCTAAGCCGAATCGCGTGCGTGAAGTGTCAACCTATAATGGTCACAACAAGACTATCAACTTCTAGTCTCAAACGCATAATAATACTAAGTATACGGTCTCTAATTCTACGGAAACTCGGGCAACACTTCCTTTGTTTCTACTCACTTTGCCACCTTTTTCAAGGCCGAATACAATAACCAACACGCCACATTTAAGGCTCAAAACAACAACCAAACAAAGGGGATTACACGCCTTACAATACGTGTAAAATTCCGCCCCACAATTAATACGAAGTAGTTCCATAGTCAAGCCATTCTCGGCCAACAACATATCCAACAATTCAAAGTCTTTTCCAATCCTTTTCCAATTCCAAGTTCTAAGGTCTAACATGTTATATAGTCATAACCAACTTCAACAACTACAATTTCCTTCTTTCTACAACATGCGACGACTTAAACTAATAATCGACTTGAATTGTAATCTTAAGGCTAACATGCTAGTTTTTCGGATTAGGGTTCCAATAGCCAATAAACATATAAAACTTCATACTATATAACACATGCTTGCTAAGATCCATAGCTACAACAAGAAGTAAACCTTAATTACTAAAACGACAAGATTTATACCTTTATAAGCCCTTAAAATTTCCAAGATTCAAAGTCGCGCCTTAGCAATTCTTAGCTCCATTCCTTATGTTGAAATCCGCTTCAAGCACTCCTTAGAAGCCTATGAAGAACCCATCTTCAAGTTCCAACTTCAAAGTTGAAGAACTCCTTATGTTTCCGCCTTGCGACTAATACAGCCGTTTTCCGAAATCTTTCTATTGAGATATCCTTACAATACCCTTAGGGACATTGGGTTAAAATCTTGTGAACAAAGGATCAAAACTACAAAATTTTCTTGTGAACTTGACCTTGAACCCGAGAGCTATGTGCTTGAAGAACAAAGTGTGAAATTTTTCTAAGTGTTGGGGAGCTTGTCTTGCACTAGTGTAGTGAATATATAACACAATGGAGGGCTTGGATTAATACACTTGTGGTCTAGGATGAAAGACAATTAATGTAAAGCCAAGTGGACAAGTTGACTTGGTCAACAATCTCAAGCTAGCAAGACTTGATCTTTTACCATGGTCAATGACCATTATACCCTTGCAATTTTTCATCCAAGGCCAAGTGGGGGAGGTGCCATGTGTCTCCCTCTCATTCGTCCATAAAATTCCGTAACCCTCGTGGGCCCCACAAAACATAAAATTCCTCGGGTGGGTCCCACATGACCAAATCCGTAAAAATAAATTTCCATAATGTTAATAAGTTCCATAATCCTCAAATAATACATTTTGAGAATCCAATTCCCATCAACGAACATTTTTCCTTTCCGACGTTCGGAAGATTTTCCGTCGGAAAAACAATTCTCCCTTTCGTACTAATTTCCAAGTCTTGATTCCTTACATACATTCTCTTATACATGTCCTGGACTTACGGGTTGTAACACTTATTTTTTTGGGTATGATCTCCCTGTCATTGTAGCTTTATGTACATTCAGGGTATGGCGGGGCCCTGTCCCGCCATAGTTGTTTACTTTCTTAGAGGTCTGTAGTCCTGATGTAAATTTTGGGATGTAACTGTCAGACTTGATATGTATATACATGCCGAAAGACAAATTTTTCTGGGATAGACTGTGTTATACCCCTTATTTCCAGAGTATGTACGTGAGGACGTACGTACGAAAGTTTAAGCCTTAAGATAGGCAAGGGTCGAATTTGTGCACAACACCCGAAAAGAATTGTTTTCCGACGAAACGTTTTCCAAACTTTGCGAGGGGAAAATTACGGTTGCGACTTTAATTATTTTTGCGGATTTTTCCGAGAGATGAAATATTTTGGACCAACGAGAGGGCGACACTTGTCACCCTCAAGTGGGCGGTCTTAGGGCCGATTGATGTGCACGTTTCTTGGCATGTTTTAAGGCCTAAACCATGGGTCAATGTTTGTGAGTGATTTGTGGAGTAGGGATAGGGTGCACTTGTGCAAATCCACACCCTCCACTTGCCCTCCACTTGCCTTCATCTTGGCCCTTGAAGGCCCTATAAATACCCCCCTTAGTTGAAGACTTTCTTCATCCCTCAAACACTTTTCTAAGTCTTGAAATCCCTCTCCCCCTTTGTAAGGCTTTCGTACAAGCCTCCCCCTCCCCCTTTGTAAGGCTTTCGTCCAAGCCTCCTCCTCCTTTGTGAGGCCTTTGGAGAAATACCCCTTTCTCTAGTGGTGCTAGCCGAAAGTACCCCCCCTCTCTTGTGTTTTTCTCGTAAAATACCCCCCCCCCCCCCTTGGTAGAAAAGTATTCTCCAAGTATTGTTACTATTCCAAAATACCTTAGCCTTATACCTTGTAGTATTCCAAAGTTACCTCTATCGTAGAGCAGGAAATACTACCTTATGTCCTTTAGTCTCAAAACGAAACCCTAAGGAAAATCTTCACAGTTGGTTGAAGTATTAAGAAGAAGTTGCGTAGAACTTCTAAGGGGTGTTTGGAGCGGGTTGGAGCGCTCAGAGTAGGAGCTAAACTGTCACGGCCCGAACCCCGGGCCCGTGATTGGTGCCCTACCTGGGCACCCTTCTACCTTAACAATACAAGTAAGTTGCGGAACTGAAATAACACCTCATTTTTTTTAAAAACAAACGTACGTGCAAGGGCAAAGCCGACAAGGCTGCCATATATACATAAACAAAAGACACTACACCGTACATGAGTCCAATCCCACATATGAATACAGACCTCTAGGAGTTAAACTGAACTAGGACGGGACAAGGCCCCGCCGTACCCAAAACTATACAAAGCCTGTACTGAAGGACATATACCAAAGATAAACTCCGGAATAGAAGGAGCTTATCCAAAACCCTGAGCATGATCCTACACCTGCCGATCACCGAACTGCGTACCTTAACCTGCGGCATGAACGCAGCCCCCCGAAGGAGGTCAGTACGAAGAATGTACCAAGTATGTGAGCGATGAAATCTTGTAATAAAATCATAGCAGTCTAAATAACACAGGAGTCATGTATGATATCCAACCTACAGATATAACACATGGCGGTCATATCAAGTCGTGGGCAGCCCTCAAAGTCATTACTCAATATAACCGTGGGTCTCACGCCCGTAATATCAATCATGCGTGGAATCCTTCCTCACTGCGGCGATCCATGATGTAATCACGCGATAAGGATACATGAACACCAAGTCCACTGTGTCCTCAATACCTCGTGGTCCCATGCCGGAATCCCACCTCGTAAGCATGACCATAGGGTAACACAAACAAATCAGGGGACATATATGATAATCAAAATACAACACATTGTGCCTTACTAACAATGAGAGTAAGCAGAGTATCCTTACAATATAAACTAGGAAGCTCATGATCAAGCGGGACCATCCGCGCGGTATCATTTAGCAATCCTATTCACAGGACTATTTCACCCGCGTAGGTCTTGTGGACCGCGTGAGGTATTCCTCGCATAATTTGGACCGCCGCGTGGGACTATTTCACCGCGTAAGCCCTTTCGTGCCCGCGTGAGGTATTCCTCGCATAGGACTATTTCACTGCATAAGCCGCCACGGACTCGCGAGGTATTCTCGCGTAGGATGGACGCGCGTGGGACTATTTCACCGCGTAAGCCCTACGGACTGCGTGAGGTATTCCTCGCATCGTGGGTAGCAAATCCACGGAATGATGCAAATGCCACAAACCCGGGGAATGACCCCGAAACGACTTATATAACAATAGCACACAACCGGCTATTTCCAGCACACATAGGCAAATCCTTAATTACAAGCCAAAGTCCTTACCAAGGCACACTTAGAATAATTCTCTTTAACAAGCCAAAGTACTTATCAAGGCACACTTAGACAAATTCTCAATTTATCAAGCCAAAGTACTAATCAAGGCATACATAGAATCATTCTCTTTTAACAAGTCAAAGTACTTATCAAGGCACACTTTAGACAAATTCTCAATTTATCAAGCCAAAGTACTAATCAAGGCATACATAGAATAATTCTCTTTTAACAAGTCAAAGTACTTATCAAGGCACACTTAGATAAATTCTCAATTTATCAAGCCAAAGTACTAATCAAGGCATACATAGAATAATTTTCTTTTAACAAGTCAAAGTACTTATCAAGGCACACTTAGACAAATTCTCAATTTATCAAGCCAAAGTACTACATACGTACATTCTTTTATAAAAGACTCCTTTCTATGTAAAGCCCCAAGATACTAACACCCGTAGTATCAAGGCGTGTCTATTTTCAAAGTAAGTTACTACACTTTAGAAAACTCATTTCAAAGCTTGAAATCAAGTAACTCTAAATTTTCACAATCTAGGCAACTTATGCCGATTAATCAAAATAGACAACTTTCAAAACCTTCCCTAAAGTCGTTATAACCAACTTCCCATAAAGCCGTTATAACCCTTTATGGTTTTAGACGTATCCATTCCTTCAATAACCAAGAGACTTATACTATTAAAACCAAGTATCACATACTTACAAAACAAGTTCTTAACTTTCAAAATACTTCAAGTCTCTTAATAGTTAGAAAACAAGTTTTCTTCCACTTTTTAAACCTCAAGTAACTTCACCCTTAACGCAAGTTACTTCTCTTAAATCATGTCATTTCTCCTCTTTTAAATCAAATAAGTAAATCACTCCTTTGACTCCCCTAAAGTCATTATCATGACCTTTAGGTTTTAGAACTAAGGCACTAGCCAAAAGATTTGGAAACCACTTCCTTTTCAAGTCTCTATGTACTTTAAGAAAAATACCTTCACTTTTAAGAATCCAAACTTCCCTAAGGAAATGGATTATACTACTTACAATTTAAACATCAAAGTACACTCAAGGAAGTACATAGAACAAATTCTATTTTAGGCAATCCAAATACAAGCAAGGAATGGATCATTCAGGAGTAGAACTTACTTTCTTTATTCTAAGGAATCATGCTAGAAGAGGAGATAGTTCACATACCTTTTCTAAATCCACAAGCTAAGCCGAATACAGTGAGTAGAAGTGTCAACCTATAATGGTCACAACAAGGCTATCAACTTCTAGTCTCTATGTAGAAATAATACTAAGTATTTAGTCTCTAATTCTACGGAAAATCAGGCAGACTTCCTTTGTTTCTACTCACTTTGCCACCTTTTTCAAGGCGAATACAATAACCAACAAGCCACATTTAAGGCTCAAACAACAACCAAACAAAGGGGATTACACGCCTTACAATACGTGTAAAATTCCGCCCACAATTCATACGAAAATAGTGAATATGCCCAAAAGCCATTCTCGGCCAACCTCAGAACAACACTAAGTCTTTTCAATCCTTCTTACCATTCCAAGTTCTAAGGTCTAACATGTTATATAGTCTAAACAACTTCAACAACTACAATTTCCTTCTTTATACAACATGCGACGCTTAGACTAATAATCGACTAGAATTGAAATCTTAAAGTTAAACATGCTAGATTTCGGATTAGGGTTCAATAGCCAATAAACATATCAAACTTCATACTATATAACACATGCTTGCTAAGATCCATAGCTACAACAATAAGTAAGTCTTAACTTACTAAAACGACAAAATTTATACCTTTCCAAGCCCTTAAAATTTCCAAGATCCAAAGTCGCGCCTTAGAAATTCTTAGCTCCTTTCCTTAAGTTCAAATCCGCTCCAAGCACTCCTTAGAGGCCTATGAAGAACCCATCCTCAAGTTCCAACTTCAAAGTTGAAGAACTCCCATAGTTTCCGCCTTGCGACTAACGTGAAAACTCCGTTTTTCCGAAATCTTTCTATTGAGATAACCTTACAACACCCTTAGGAACATTGGGTTAAAGTCTTGTGAACAATAGATCAAAACTACAAATTTTTCTAGTGTGGGAGATGAGCAACCCGAGAGCAACTATGGAAGAACACAAGGTTCTCTAATTTTTCTAAGTGTAAAAAGCTAGTCTTGCACTAGTGTAGTGAATATAAAACATATTGGAGGGCTTAGACTTAAACAAATGTGAGGCTTGGATTAAAATCACATGGATCAAGCCTAAGTGGCAAGTTGACTAGTCAATTATGTCAAGCTTTGAAGACTTATCTTCCAAGAGGTTCAATGACCAAAATACCCCTCCTCTAATTCGACCAAGACCACTTATGGGGGTGCCACGTGTCGCCCTCTCATTCGTCCATAAAATTCCGTAACCCTCGTGGGCCCCACAAAACGTAAAATTCCTCGGGTGGGCCCCACGTGACCAAATCCGTAAAAATAAATTTCCATAATATTAATAAGTTCCTTACTCTTCAAATAATGCATTTTAAGAATCCAATTCTCAATAACGAACATTTTCCTTCCAGGCCGGAAGATTTTTCCGTCGGAAAAACAATTCTTCCTTTCGTACTAATTTCCAAGTCTTGTTTCCTTACGTACATTCTCTTATACATGTCCTGGACTTACGGGGTGTAACATTCTTCCCCCCTTAGAAACATTTGTCCCCGAATGTTCTTAGTCGGTTGCCAAGCTATACACACTCCGGCACAATCTCTATACTATGCCTATCGATCAAAACTGCACAAGACCAACGATGCCACACATGGCCACCACATAACATACGTAAACATAATAATGGACCTTCCGTCCGTGGTCCCTTCTCACAAAATTCAAAGGTTACAGTCTTCCCAAACACGAGATCCTTAGAGGTTCCTTTCTTTCCTTACTTGTCATACTTTCTCGTACTTTCAAACTCATCTAGTACACGTACAAAATCTCAAATTCTGTTTCTGTTCCCCAATCCTTGGAGTTACTAACCAACTTGGCCATTATGCTACTTGAATTTCCGCTAAGGCTCTTCTCGGTCCTTACGACCTAGTTCCGGCGGAACGCGTCCACAAACTCGTACAACGATTAACTAAACTTGGGCCTGGCATCCCGGGACCTACGCATAATGGGACCATTTCTAACTGACATCACCCCATTCCAAACTATCGGCTGACCCGAAATGAGTCCATAACCCGACTCATCGTCACGCTTAACTTCTCATTCTTAGTCTGAAGTAAATCTCTCTCTTATCCCAAGGTACTTCTTACCCTACCCCCTATTCACTGGAGGTTCGTCTTATAAGCCAAAGTATTTCTACTGCACAATCTTTCCTATCGGTCTTATACTTATACGGGGTAATTACAACTTGTGAACTTTATACAACTATAGTCTCAGTTCACCTATCATTCTTGTCAACATTCTTACTTCTCACTTACTAATCAAAGTATCCCTACCTGCAGGGTACTATCACTTATTTGCTAGCACCGCTATCTTGGTCAATAACACAACGGCTTTCCTCATGACCCTATAGTCTTCTCCTAACCGAGAAACTGGATGCTCTGGTGTTGGGGCCTCAAACCTGGCGCAGAAGGACTCGCCGACTGCGGAACAACATCCGGTATACCCTGGGCATAAGCCCTATCAACTCTCTGAGTCTGACTAGTAGCTCTTGCTACTCCTTTTGCCCTTCTGGGCGGCTGTTGCCCTCCTTGGAGGCATAACTGTAACACAACAATACGTCAGAGAGGAATTTTCTTACTACCACAGCTCTATGGCACGATCTTAGAGTGAGAAGAATAGAAACCAACTCCTAAATGTCCTGTAGCCTCAGCATGGGTGTGGCGCGCAACACACCGATAATCAAGACTCTACTAGACACGGTCTGTAGACATTCCGAGGACTGACTGCTCTGATACCACTCTGTCACAGCCCGAACCCCGGGCCCGTGACTGGTGCCCTACCTGGGCACCCTTCTACCTTAACAATACAAGTAAGCTGCGGAACTGAAATAACACCTCATTTTTTTTAAAACAAACGTACGTGCAAGGGCAAAGCCGACAAGGCTGCCATATATACATAAACAAAAGACACTACACCGTACATGAGTCCAATCCCACATATGAATACAGACCTCTAGGAGTTAAACTGAACTATGACGGGACAAGGCCCCGCCGTACCCAAAACTATACAAAGCCTGTACTGAAGGACATATACCAAAGATAAACTCCGGAATAGAAGGAGCTTATCCAAAACCACGGCGTGATCCTACACTGCGATCACCGAACTGCGTACCTTAACTGCGGCGTGAACGCGGCCCCGAAGGAGGTCGATCTGAAGAATGTACCAAGTATGTGAACAATAATGCGTAATAAAATCATAGCGATATAAATAACACAAGAGACATGTATGATATCCAACCTACGATGCATAACACATAGCGGTCATATCAAGTCGGGGGCCAGCCTCAAAGTCATTACTCAATATAACCATGGGTCTCACGCCCGTAATATCAATCATGCGTGGAATCCTTCCTCATCCGTGATCCGTGATGTAATCACACCAATAAGGATACATGAACACCAAGTCCCACTGTGTCCTCGATACCTCGTGGTCCCATGCCCGAATCCCACCTCGTAAAAGCATGACCATAGGGTAACACAAACAAATCCGGGGACATATATGATAATCAAAATACAACACATTGTGCCTTACTAACAATGAGAGTAAGCGAGTATCCTTATAATATAAACTAGGAAGCTCATGATCAGCGGGACCGTCCGCGCGATGTCATTTAGCAATCCTATTCACGGGACTATTTCACCCGCATAGGTCTTGTGGACCGCGTGAGGTATTCTCGCATAGGTTGGACCTACCGCGTGGGACTATTTCACCCGCGTAAGCCCTTTCGGACCCGCATGAGGCATTCCTCGCATAGGACTATTTCACCCGCATAAGCCCTTACGGACTCGCATGAGGTATTCCTCGCATAGGCTGGACCCGCCCGCATGAGACTATTTCACCCGCATAAGCCCTACGGACTCGCATGAGGTATTCCTCGGATATGGGTAGCAAATCCACGGAATGATGCAAATGCCACAAACCCGGGGAATGACCCCGAAACGACTGATATAACAATAGCACAAAACCGGCTATTTCCAGCACACATAGGCAAATCCTTAATTACAAGCCAAAGTCCTTACCAAGGCACACTTAGAATAATTCTCTTTAACAAGCCAAAGTACTTATCAAGGCACACTTAGACAAATTCTCAATTTATCAAGCCAAAGTACTAATCAAGGCATACATAGAATCATTCTCTTTTAACAAGTCAAAGTACTTATCAAGGCACACTTTAGACAAATTCTCAATTTATCAAGCCAAAGTACTAATCAAGGCATACATAGAATAATTCTCTTTTTACAAGTCAAAGTACTTATCAAGGCACACTTAGACAAATTCTCAATTTATCAAGCCAAAGTACTAATCAAGGCATACATAGAATAATTTTCTTTTAACAAGTCAAAGTACTTATCAAGGCACACTTAGACAAATTCTCAATTTATCAAGCCAAAGTACTACATACGTACATTCTTTTATAAAAGACTCCTTTCTATGTAAAGCCCCAAGATACTAACACCCGTAGTATCAAGGCGTGTCTATTTTCAAAGTAAGTTACTACACTTTAGAAAACTCATTTCAAATCTTGAAATCAAGTAACTCTAAATTTTCACAATCTAGGCAACTTATGCCGATTAATCAAAATAGACAACTTTCAAAACCTTCCCTAAAGCCGTTATAACTAACTTCCCATAAAGCGTTATAACCCTTTTATGGTTTTAGACGTATCCATTCCTTGATAACCAAGAGACTTATACTATTAAAACCAAGTATCACATACTTACAAAACAAGTTCTTAACTTTCAAAATACTTGAGTCTCTTAATAGTTAGAAAACAAGTTTTCTTCCACTTTTAAACCTCAAGTAACTTCACCCTTACTTGAGTTACTTCTCTTAAATCATGTCATTTCTCCTCTTTTAAATCAAATAAGTAAATCACTCCTTTGACTCCTAAAGTCATTATCATGACCTGTAGGTTTTAGAACTAAGGCACTAGCCAAAAGATTTGAAACCACTTCCTTTTCAAGTCTCTATGTACTTTAAGAAAAATACCTTCACTTTTAAGAATCCAAACTTCCCTAAGGAAATGGATTATACTACTTACAATTTAAACATCAAAGTACACTCGGAAGTACATAGAACAAATTCTATTTTAGGCAATCCAAATACAAGCAAGGAATGGATCATTCAAGGTAGAACTTACTTTCTTTATTCTAAGGAATCATGCTGAAGAGGAGATAGTTCACATACCTTTTACTAAATCCACAAGCTAAGCCGAATACACGTAGGTAAGTGTCAACCTATAATGGTCACAACAAGGCTATCAACTTCTAGTCTCTATGTAGAAATAATACTAAGTATTTAGTCTCTAATTCTACGGAAAATCAGGCGAGACTTCCTTTGTTTCTACTCACTTTGCCACCTTTTCAAGGCCGAATACAATAACCAACAAGCCACATTTAAGGCTCCAAACAACAACCAAACAAAGGGATTACACGCCTTACAATACGTGTAAAATTCCGCCCCATTCATACGAAAATAGTGAATATGCCCAAAAGCCATTCTCGGCCAACCTCTAGAACAACACTAAGTCTTTTTCAATCCTTCTTACAATTCCAAGTTCTAAGGTCTAACATGTTATATAGTCTAAACAACTTCAACAACTACAATTTCCTTCTTTATACAACATGCGACGCTTAGACTAATAATCGACTAGAATTGAAATCTTAAAGTTAAACATGCTAGATTTCGGATTAGGGTTCCAATAGCCAATAAACATATCAAACTTCATACTATATAACACATGCTTGCTAAGATCCATAGCTACAACAATAAGTAAGTCTTAACTTACTAAAACGACAAAATTTATACCTTTCCAAGCCCTTAAAATTTCCAAGATCCAAAGTCGCGCCTTAGAAATTCTTAGCTCCTTTCCTTAAGTTCAAATCCGCTCCAAGCACTCCTTAGAGGCCTATGAAGAACCCATCCTCAAGTTCCAACTTCAAAGTTGAAGAACTCCCATAGTTTCCGCCTTGCGACTAACGTGAAAACTCCGTTTTCCCGAAATCTTTCTATTGAGATAACCTTACAACACCCTTAGGAACATTGGGTTAAAGTATTGTGAACAATAGATCAAAACTACAAATTTTTCTAGTGTGGGAGATGAGCAACCCGAGAGCAACTATGGAAGAACACAAGGTTCTCTAATTTTTCTAAGTGTAAAAAGCTAGTCTTGCACTAGTGTAGTGAATATAAAACATATTGGAGGGCTTAGACTTAAACAAATGTGAGGCTTGGATTAAAATCACATGGATCAAGCCTAAGTGGCAAGTTGACTAGTCAATTATGTCAAGCTTTGAAGACTTATCTTCCAAGAGGTTCAATGACCAAAATACCCTCCTCTAATTCGACCAAGACCACTTGGGGGTGCACGTGTCGCCTCTCATTCGTCCATAAAATTCGTAACCTCGTGGGCCCCACAAACGTAAAATTCCTCGGGTGGGCCCCACGGGACCAAATCGAAAAAATAAATTTCCATAATATTAATAAGTTCCTTACTCTTCAAATAATGCATTTTGAGAATCGATTCTCAATAACGAACATTTTCCTTTCCAGGCCTTGGAAGATTTTCCGTCGGAAAAACAATTCTTCCTTTCGTACTAATTTCCAAGTCTTGTTTCCTTACGTACATTCTCTTATACATGTCCTGGACTTACGGGGTGTAACATAAACGTTGCTCAGGATCGACATTTAAACTTGGATAATTTTGGGCTTATCGAGGTAAATACTCTTGTCCTTATATTGTAATTGGAAATTACATACTGTAGTAGTTTAGAAATGAATATGAGACTCATAGAAGGATATTACAGAAGAGAATTGAACTGAAATCACTCAGAAGAATATTAAAGAAGAAGATTAAACTGTACTTACATAGGATTGTATTTACAGTAGACTTGTGTAGTTTAACGGGTAGGGAAGTGCTGCCCAATTTTCCGTAGAATAGAGAAGCCTCTGCTTAGAATATTCTACAGAGTAGTCTAGACATTGATAGACTTGTATAACCGTTATAGGTTGAAGTTCTGCGAGTAGCATGTTCTACTTGGAAGGTGGATAAGGCTAGCCGGGTTATAGCCGTGGAGCGTTTTGCTAATTGTCGATAATCGTCGCGAGGTATGTGATTCTTCCTATCCTCTTGAGCATGATATTTTGAAAAGAATATATATAGTACGATAGACGTACGTGTGTTAACTGAATGTGGTTTTACTTCGACGTCTTTTGACTTGAGTCTAAATAATAAGAATCTAAAGTATTTCAAAAGAATTAAGAATCGTTTTTTTGAAAGAAGAGTAATACTTGGTGTTAAAAGATTAAGAGTTATACTAGCTTTATGGGAAGTTAAGTATAACGACTTAAGAGTGATAAAAGGAACGGTTTACTTAATTGTTTTATGAAAGCCTTGTATGGATTTCGGAAATGAGAATAAGTATCGAACAAACCACTGCAGCGCTAATAAAGGGAAATGTATTGACTAATCAAGTATTATGAAAACCAGTAGAAACCTCCATCTGCATAGAAGCTAAGATGAGACAAAATGATATTACATTTCCTAGATCATGGTTGCTTTAATAAGATTGTTATGAACAAGAATAACCTACTCACACATAAGGCATATGTTTCTCAAATTGTTTTAAAAGAGAATTATATTATTAAGTGATTAAGACTATGAACTACGAAACCTTTCGAAAATGAGAAACTTGAGCATTTGAAATTAGGCAAACTTGAACGTTTGAATAATAATGTTGTTACTTGATTTTACAAAGGGAAGTGTTTTGGTCTACTTAAAAAGATAGTCACTCTATTTTTATACTACGGGTATTGTGTGACTTTTGTGAAAGAAACGGATCTTTTAAAGAGTTAATGTATGAAGTACTTTGGGGATAAAAACCCGAACTTGTTAACATAAATAAGAAAGTACCTTGTGTGAATAACTTGATTGTGTTGGTTTGTGATAGCCTTGTAATACTTTCTTGTTGATTTGATAAGTAAACATGTTTAGGATGCTACGTGTGTTAGTATCTTGTAATGTTTGTGTAAAGGGGTTTCCCTTGATTGTGCTTATGTTGTTTAACGATAAGCCGTTATGATAGTATTATACCACTCACCTCTTGACATGATACCGGGGGTTAAGTGTCACGACCCGATCCCGGGCCCGTGACTGGTGCCTTACCCCGGGCACCCTAGTGATACAACATCAGAGAAAACCAGCGGAAATAAAAACTTAAACATGAACATGAGACAAGATAATGAAACTGGCCAACCAAACGGTTACCTTCCAATAAAATATATATAAACAACTCTTTTTAAAACGAACAGTTTAATCCTTTTTACAAAACCACCTTGTGATTACACAGACCTCACAGAGTTTATCAACAACTATGACGGGACGAGGCCCGCCATACCCACAGATGTACAAGAACCTGCGGACTCGGGGTAACATACCAGCAGATAAGCCTCAGGAACGGAGCTTCCCAACGCTGAAATGAGATCCTAAACGCGAGGATCGGCGGCGATGTACTCTACTGCGGCATGAACGCGGCCCGAAGGAGGTCGATAACAGTACCAAGTATGTGAATCTGTAAAAATCAGAAATGAAATCATAATAGTCTATAAAAGCGAGACGGTATGATAACCAAACTACGATACACATACATTATATCAATTCGTGGTCTCACGCCCACAACATCAATCCTGCGTGGAGTACCTTCCTCTGCCGGCGATCATGATATGATAACAACAAGGCAGAATCCAAATGGGAGCATACGTGCGCTACGCATCGTGTCAGTATGTACAAAGGGAACAAATAAGCCAACATTCCAAATGGAAGCATACCCGTGCGCTACGCATCGTGTCAGCATGTCCAAAGGGAAACAATAAGACAGCATTCCAAATGGAAGCATACCCGTGCGCTACGCATCGTGTCAGTATGTCCAAAGGGAACAAATAAGACAACATTCCAAATGGAAGCATACCCGTGCGCTACGCATCGTGTCAGCATGTCCAAAGGGAAACAATAAGACAACAAGGCGGTAATCAACGTGGAAGCATACCCGTGCGCTACGCGTCGTGTCGATGTCCAAAGCGATTAACAAAAGTAACACTATCAGCGAGAACGTGCGTGGAATTTATCCGTCACCGCGGTCACGTCCAAGTAAGTTCTCAACAAGTCAACCGACCTCCATCGAGAGGCGGTAGTATAGAAACACAATTCTTGCACAACAAAGGCTATCACAACAAGCATAGGCAAGTTTCACAACAACAAGCATAGGCAAGTTTCACAACAACAAGCATAGACAAGTTTATACACAACTCGAAGTACTTCCATTTTATGCCCAAGTTCGGTTTTTAACCCTAAAGTACTACGTACGTTAAATTCCTTTTAAAGAGATTTATCCCTTTTATAAAAGTCACCCGATACCCGTAGTATAAAAAAAATGAGTGACTTATATCTTTTAAGTAAACCAAAACAATTTCCATACTTTCTTTTTTAAAGTCAAGTTACCACGTTAAAACCAATGATAAAACCTTTCTTTTGTTTTCATAAGGTCGTTATAACCAACTTCCCATAAAGTTGTTATAACACCTTATGCTTTAAACCATTTTAAGACAACACAATGCCTTTCTTTTCCCTAAGGTTCCAGTTTGCCTAATTTTAATTACGCAAGTCTCTTTTTGAAAAGTTTCATAGTTCAATGTCTTAATCTCTTTTAAAACAAT
Source organism: Przewalskia tangutica (assembly GCA_029844215.1). Taxonomy (NCBI): domain Eukaryota; kingdom Viridiplantae; phylum Streptophyta; class Magnoliopsida; order Solanales; family Solanaceae; genus Przewalskia; species Przewalskia tangutica. The sequence continues at coordinate 256,648 of JAQGDG010000157.1, forward strand.
TGAGTAACATATGCCATAGGCGAGTAGGTTATTCTTGTTCATAATCAATCTTATTAAGCAGCCATGATCTAGAAAATGTAATATCATTTTGTCTCATCTTAGCTTCTATGCAGATGGAGGTTTCTACTGGTTTTTAATAATACTTAATTATTCAATACATTTTCCTTTATTAACGCTGCAGTGGTTTGTCGATACACATTCTGATTTCCGAAATCAGTAAAACATTATTCCTTCCAAAACCAAGTACTCATTACTCACGAATGAGGTTTCACACAAACATCCATATTAAGTCAAGTCTCTTATCCTTTAAGAATAAGTCTCTTAACTTCTAAACCATTAAACCATTCTTTTTATCTCTCTTAAGGCGTTACACCTAACTTCTCATAAAGCTGGTATAACTCTTATGTTTTCAAACCAAGTACACACTTCTTTCAAAAGGTTTCTTAATCTTTTAGAATACTCCAAGGTTCTTTTACATCCAGTCGGTTATAAGTCAAATTAGTTATCTTTTAAAAACCACAAAGCATTTCTCATGTACATAGAGCTGTTATAACCAACTTCCCATAAAGTCGTTATAACACTTTATGTTTAAAGACAATCAAATACATTTAACACGTATCGTCTACCGTACTACATAGTTATACACATATCATGCTAGAACAGATAGGAAGAGGTTCACATACCTCGCGACGAGTATCGACTAATAGCAAAACGCTCCAAGTACCTCAAACCGTCTGCTACACTCTCAGTCAAGCATATCACTCCACACGTAGTACTTCAACCTATAAGGCCACAAGGCGCTTATTAACATCTAGACCTCATTGTTCCATATTCTACAGAAAATTCGGCAGCACCTCCCCCCCCCGCAACAACGTAAATCTCCTCCTCTATCGAGGCCGGCTACCAAGCCAACCAGGGGGGGGGTTAACACGTCTAACCGGACGTGTACAATTCTACTACATAGTAATGCTACAAGTCTCTTAATACGTCTGATCTATGCAATTCTGATTCGATTCTCTTCTTTAAATTCAGGCTTAAGTCGCAAGACATTGCCGTATGTATTATAATGTTCAGTTCTATATATAGTATACTTCAACTATATATTCCTACAACATGTAATTTCCAATTACAATAGAAGGTCAAGAGTGTTTACGTCGATAAGCCCAAAATTATCCGAGTATATATGTCGATCCTGAGCAAGGTTTAGCTCCTACTCCGGGCGCTCCAATCCGCTCCAAACAACCCTTAGAAGTTCTAACCAACTTCTACTTAAATACTTCAACCAACTATGAAGATTTCCTTAGGGTTTCGGTTTGAGACTAAAAGGACAAAAGGTAGTATTTCCGGGCTCTACGTATAGAGGTAACTTTGGGAATACTACAAGGTATTTGGGCTAAAGTATTTTGGGCATAACAACAATACTAGGAGAGTATTTCTATACCACAAAGGGGGGGGTATTTATACGAGACAACTAGGCTAGGAGGGGGGTACCCCTCGGCCAAGGCTTCACAAGGGGGAGGGTGTGGTGGCTCTCGGCCAAGCTCAACTAGGAGGGGGGGAGAGGGACGAAAAGCTCAAGCTAAGAGGGAGTAGTTTGAGACTTAGATAGATTGCTCAAGTTTAGGATGAAGAATGTCTTCAACTAGAGAGGTATTTATAGGTCAAGTGAAGGCCAACCAATGGCCAAGATGAAGACAAGTGCATAGCAAGTGTAAGGCCAAGATTTAGCCATGTGCTACCTTATCCATCTACACAAAATATCCTACCTAACCCTTGACCAAAATTTCAACACCAAAAACGTGCCAATGGTCAAGCTTGCCGTCCACTTGCTTCCAATGGGAGGTGACACTTGTCCCTCCGTTGGTCCATATTGTTTCGACTCTCGGAAACATCCGCAAAAATTATTAATGACATAGCCGGAATTTTCCCTACGAAAGCTGTGGAAACGTTTCGTCGAAAAACGACTCTTTTTGGCACTTGTGTACAAATTTCGAAACTAGCCAACTTTAAGGCTCAAATTATAATACGTACGCGCTCACGTACATACTCTGGAAATACGGGGTATAACATTCTCCCCTCCTTAGAAGCATTCGTCCCGAATGTTCCTTCTCAAGACGGATAACGATAAAGTTCCTCTTAACTTTAAACAAATTTCCAATGCCACACATGGCAACAAAGTAACACGTTCTCTCCTTCTTACTCGTCGTGCCGCCCTTTGAACACTTGAACTCTTCTAGTATCGTACCACTTCGCCATCGCTTGCTTCCCAATACTTTGGAGTCACAACCTCCAAACTTGGTCATCTTACTAGTTTCACTCTCCTAAAGGCCATTCCGGTCTTCACGATCCGCTCGGTCGAACATATCCACGAACTCATACGATGGTTATCTAATCATGGGCTAGCGCCCTCGTGACCACTACCACTGGCGGGACCGCAGCTGACCCACTTTGAAACCGGCGCGGGTTGGCCCTCAACATGGCCCCAACCCGACCCACTTACGCATCACGCTCTTGTTCCCGATCCGAACAATCTTACCTCTACAGTCATGAAAGCTACCACTTCCATTTCACACTACCAGGACTTATCACACAATACATTCTAGGCATAAAATGCACCCCGACAAGGATCACTTGCAAAATCCTGTACTCAAGACGGCCTTACATCTAAGGTCTCATCGTAATATTCTAGGGTTCATCATTTCCTCACCCTCAAGCTTACCCTTCACTAACCAAAGTTCTACATCACATTTTAGCACAAAGCTATCCGAACATAACACTAAACACATCATCACATCATCAATACATACAAAACTCTAGAGGTTAAGGATATACTGAAAATAGGCGATTGGAGGCGCTAAGCGGGAACTTCCACCGCGACCTCTACCGTGGTCCTCGGTGTATGAACATCCCGCTGACTATGGAAGGTGAAGAACGCAATGCATCCGTAGTCTGTGCTATCCTACCAGCTACCCATGTGGACAGTTTCTCCCAAAATGGCCCTGGCGTGCATGTAAAACAAACTCCGGACTAGCACGACACTCCCCTGTGGAGTCTACCCACGTCAGTCCTGACGAGGTATGGGTGGCTTGGTGGTTAACACCGCTCTCCGAAAATCTGAACCCTTGGAGCCGACCGCCTCAAAACTCGACGCTCAAGATTGTAGGACCACTCAGTCGCGGAGGCGCATAACTAGTCTGCTGCTGGCGATGCGCCTCGAAAATCACCAAAGGACCTGCGATTCGGCCCTCTTCTGACTTTGGTCATTCGTCGATTTCTCGCTCGCCTCACCTCCAGTGCATAAGCTGCATGCGGGCAATGTCCATGCGGTGAAGAGCTACACCGAACAACTCTGCTAGGTAATCATCGAGCCACAGAACATATCGGTGGACTCGATCCTCCATACTAGCTACTAACGCGGGACGTCACCGGCCAATGAGTCGAACTCACATTGTACTCCCGAACCGCACGCGCTTACGCAAACACCAAAAATCGCCGGCCCGAGCCCTCTCATCTGTGGAGGCAAGAAATGTGCAAGAAATGCCTCGCGAACTCGTCCCAAATAGCGGAAGTGCATTCTCTCCCGACAGCTCCACGAATCAAACCGATCATTGCGGTATCACGCGGCCGATGCGAACCTAGGACCACCGACTCGGTCTCGAAGCCTTGATCACTCTCGCGATCGCTGCATCGCCGGATGAACTCCTGCGGATCATCCTCGTGCCTCGACCCGTAGAACTCGCGGGCTACATCTCGGAAGTCTGTAGCCTCAAACTATCGATCTAGGGTGAACCACTGGTGCTCTGGGCTGCTGCGTCCGGCTTATCCTCATATCGGCCACGACCTGGCGATGGCGAGCCATCTCCTTGCCCGTCTCATCTGCTCCGGTAGTGGGACCGGAGGTTAGTCTTGTAGTCTCGGCCCAGCTGCCGCGGCTCTAAACTCTTTGGTCTTGGCGGCGTCGCGAAACTTCGCCGTCGGAAGCTTTGTCTTAGGTACTGCGGGCCTCGCGCCTCGTACTCTCCTCTGTATCCATGCTCGCGACCGCCTTGTCCATCCGGGCTCAGGGCCTTACGCAGGCATAATCGTAAGCGGTAAAGGAAAGGAATACGTCGAGGGGTCCAACTTATCATGCCTAGGGCACGATCTCGTAATGAGAAGAATGGAAACCAATCCTAAATGTCCTATAGCCTCACGATTATAGATGTGGTGCACAACACCGATAATCAAGACTCTACTAGACATGGTTCTTAGACACTTTCCGAGGATTAATCGCTCGATACCACTTTTGTCACGACCGATCCGTGCGCGTGGTCGTGCCTTACCCCGGGCACCCTAGTGATACAACATCAGAGAAAACCAGCGGAAATAAAAACTTAAACATGAACATGAGACAAGATAATGAAACAGGCCAACCAAACGGTTACCTTCCAATAAAATATATATAAACAACTCTTTTTAAAACGAACAGTTTAATCCTTTTACAAAACCACCTTGCCACATTACTCTGCACCTCTAAGAGTTTATACAACAACTATGACGGACAGGGCCCGCCATACCCCAGATGTACAAGAACCTCTGGACTCGTGGTAACCTACCAACAGATAAGCTTCCGAAGGAACGGAGCTTCCCAAACCGCTGAAATGAGATCCTAAACGCGGGGATCGACAGCCGATGTACTCCTACCTGCGGCATGAACGCAGCCGGCGAAGTCGGTCTGACAATTACTAAGTATGAAATCGTAAAATACGTAAATGAAATCATAATAGTCTATAAAGCGAGAGCGGTATGATAACAAACTACAATACACACATAACGCTTATATCAATTCGTGGTCTCACGCCACAACATCAATCCACGCTGAGTACCTTCCTCCGCGGCGATCCATGATATGATAACAACAAGGCAATCCAAATGGGAGCATACCGTGCGCTACGTCGTGTCGACGTCCAAGGAACAAATAAGACAACATTCCAAATGGAAGCATACCCGTGCGCTACGCGTCGTGTCGGCGTGTCGAAGGAAACAATAAGAAGATTCCAAATGGAAGCATACCGTGCGCTACGATCGTGTCGAGATGTCCAAGGAACAAATAAGACAACATTCCAAATGGAAGCATACGTGCGCTACGATCGTGTCGGCGATGTCCAAGGAAACAATAAGACAACAAGCGGTAATCAAAGTGGAAGCACGTGCGCTACGCGTCGTGTCGGTATGTCCAAAGCGATTAACAAAAGTAACACTATCAACGAGGCGTGCTGTGGAATTTATCCGTCACTGCCGGTCACGTCCAAGTAAGTTCTCAACAAGTCAACCGACCCTCCATCGAGAGACGCGGTAGTATAGAAACACAATTCTTGCACAACAAAGGCTATCACAACAAGCATAGGCAAGTTTCACAACAACAAGCATAGGCAAGTTTCACAACAACAAGCATAGGCAAGTTTATACACAACTCGAAGTACTTCCATTTTATGCCCAAGTTCGGTTTTTAACCCTAAAGTACTACGTACGTTAAATTCCTTTTAAAGAGATTTATCCCTTTTATAAAAGTCACCCGATACCCGTAGTATAAAAAAAATGAGTGACTTATATCTTTTAAGTAAACCAAAACAATTTCCATACTTTCTTTTTTAAAGTCAAGTTACCACGTTAAAACCAATGATAAAACCTTTCTTTTGTTTTCATAAGGTCGTTATAACCAACTTCCCATAAAGCTGTTATAACACCTTATGCTTTAAACCATTTTAAGACAACACAATGCCTTTCTTTTCCCTAAGGTTCCAGTTTGCCTAATTTTAATTACGCAAGTCTCTTTTGAAAAGTTTCATAGTTCAATGTCTTAATCTCTTTTAAAACAATTGAGTAACATATGCCATAGGCGAGTAGGTTATTCTTGTTCATAATCAATCTTATTAAGCAGCCATGATCTAGAAAATGTAATATCATTTTGTCTCATCTTAGCTTCATGCGGATGGAGGTTTCTCTTGGTTTTTAATAATACTTAATTATTCAATACATTTTCCTTTATTAACGCTGCGGTGGTTTGTCGATACACATTCGATTTCCAAAATCAAGAAACATTATTCCTTCCAAAACCAAGTACTCATTACTCACGAATGAGGTTTCACACAAACATCCATATTAAGTCAAGTCTCTTATCCTTTAAGAATAAGTCTCTTAACTTCTAAACCATTAAACCATTCTTTTTATCTCTCTTAAGGCGTTACACCTAACTTCTCATAAAGCTGGTATAACTCTTATGTTTTCAAACCAAGTACACACTTCTTTCAAAAGGTTTCTTAATCTTTTAGAATACTCCAAGGTTCTTTTACATCCAGTCGGTTATAAGTCAAATTAGTTATCTTTTAAAAACCACAAAGCATTTCTCATGTACATAGAGCTGTTATAACCAACTTCCCATAAAGCCGTTATAACACTTTATGTTTAAAGACAATAAAATACATTTAACACATGTACGTCTACCGTACTACATAGTTATACACATATCATGCTAGAACAGATAGGAAGAGGTTCACATAGCTCGCGACGAGTATCGACTAATAGCAAAACGCTCCAAGTACCTCAAACCGTCTGCTACACTCTCAGTCAAGCATATGTTATACCCCGTATTTCCCGAGTATGTACGTAAGGACGTACGTAAAAAAATTCGAATTTGAGGATTAGGCTTGGCCGAAATTTATTTGTTCACAACACCCGGTTAGAGTCGTTTTTTAAACGAAAGCGTTTTCCACAACTTTCGTAGGGAATTTCGGCTATGTCATTTATAATTTTTGCGAATTTTCCGAGAGGCGAAACATTTTGGACCAACGGGAGGGTGACATGTCACCTCACATTAACCTTGAGTGGCGGTAATGGTGGACGAAAAGAGAGCTTTAGTTGGTAGGATATTTTGTGCAAGTTGTGTGGTAGATGGATAAGGTACACATGGTGGAAATCTAGCCCTACACTTGCTATACACTTGGATGCATCTTGGCCATTGGTTGGCCTTTGCTTGACCTATAAATACCCCACCCTTTGGAAGACTTCTTCATCCAAAAATCTTCCTAAGTCTTGAAGTTCTCTTCCTCCCTCCCTTGTGTAGTTCGTCCACCACACCCCCCTCCCTCTTTGAGAGCCCTTGGCCGAGAGCCACCCCTCCCCTTTGTGGTGTTTTGCCGTGAGGTACCCCCCCCCTAGCCTAGTTGCTTTCGTATAATACCCCCCTTTGTGGTGTAGAAATACTCTCCTAGTATTGTTATAATGTCCAAATACCTTGGCCCAAATACCTTGTAGTATTCCCAAGGTTACACGTATACAAGCCCAGAAAATACCGTTATACTTTCCCTCAGTCACTAAAACGAAACCCTAAGGAAATCTTCACCCGTTGTTGAAGTTGTAAGTAGAAGTTGGTTAGAACTTCTAAGGGTAGTTGGAGCGGGTTGGAGCGCACGGAGTTGGAGCTAAACCTTGCTCAGGAGCGACTTTAAACTAGGATAATTTTGGGCTTATCGAGGTAAATATCTTGTCCCTCTATTGTAATTGGAAATTACATATTGTTGAATATATAGTTGAAGTATACTATATAAAGAACTGAACGTAGTAGTCGGCAATGTCTTTTGACTTAAGCCTGAATAATACTTACGGCAATGTCTTGCGACTTAAGCCTGAATTTAAATAAGAGAACTGAACTGTATTACAGTAGACTTGTGTAGTAGTACCGTGGAGTAGAATTGTACCCGTTAGGGTTAGATGTATAACCCCCCCCCTGGTTGGCTTGATAGCCGGCCTCGATAGAGGAGGAGATTAACGTTTATTGCGGGGAGGTCTTTGCCAAATTTTCTGTAGAAATATGGAACTTGTGTCTAAGATATTAATAGGCGCTTTGTGGCCTCTATAGGTTGTAGTACTACGTGTGGAGTGATCTGCTTGACTGAGAGTGTAGCCGACGGTTTGAGGTACTTGGAGCGTTTTGCTTTTTGTCGATAATCGCGAGGTATGTGAACCTCTTCCTATCTCTTCTAGCATGATATGTGTGAACTATGTAGTACGTGAAGCGTCATGTGCTAATTGTTTTTGATTGGTTTAAAACATAAAGTGTTATAACGGCTTTATGGGAAGTCGGTCATAATAGCTTTATGTGGATAAGCAAATACCTTGTGGTTTTTAAAAGGTAACTGATTTGAATAATAACTGACTTGATATGTGTTAATAAAGAACTTGAAGTATTTCAAAAGATTTATGAATCGTTTTGAAAGAATGAGTATTACTTGGGTTTTGAAAGCTTAAGAGTTATACTAGCTTTTTGGGAAGTTAGGTATAACGGCTTAAGAATGTTTCTAGATGTTAGAAGTTAAGAGACTTGATCTTATAAGATAAGAGACTTGACTTATTTGTTTTAATGTGGATGTTTGTGTGAAACCTCATTCGTGAGTAATGAGTACTTGGTTTTATTTAAGGGGATAATGTTTCTTGATTCGAAATCGAATGTGTATCGACAGGACCACTGCGGCGTTAATGAAGGAAAATGTATTGAATAATGATGTATCGTATTAAAACCAGTAGAAACCTCCATCTGCATAGAAACTAAGATGAGACAAAATGATATTACATTTCCTAGATCATGGCTGCTTAATAAGATTGATTATAAACAAGAATAACCTACTCACATATAAGACATATGTTTCTCAAAACGTTTAAAGGAGAATTATGTTTTAAAGGATTAAAACTATGAACTACGAAACCTTTTCTAAAATGAGAAACTTGAGCATTTGTAATTAGGCAAACCGGAACTTTAGGAAAAGAATGTTGGTACTTGAGTTTAAAAAGAAAGTGTTCTGGTTTACTTAATAATGTGAATCACTCTAGTTTTATACTACGGGTATCGGGTGACATTTATAAAATGAATGTATCTCTTTTAAAAGGATTTACCGTATGTAGTACCTTGGGGTTAAAACCCCGGACTTTGGCATAAAATGAAAGTACTTTGTGTTGTTGTGAAACTTGCCTATGCTTGTTGTTGTGAAACTTGCCTATGCTTGTTGTTGTGAAACTTGCCTATGCTTGTTGTTGTGAAACTTGACCATGTTACGTGTGATAGCCTTGTTGTGCAATCGTGTGTTCACTTGACGGCCGGTTCATCCGAATGTATCTCACTTGATTCGGTTCACCGAATGTATTTCACTTGATTAGGTTCACCCGAATGTATTTCGCTTGACCGGTTCATCCGAATGTATTTCACTTGATTACCGTTCACCCGAATGTATTTCACTTGACGACCGGTTCATCCGAATGTATTTCACTTGACTAACGGCTCATTCCGAATGTATTCCACTCGACTTGGCATGATCGCTTTATGTTGTGATCGTAGTTTGGTTATCATACATGTCTCCGCTTTATATAGACTATTATGATTTCATTTCTGATATTTTCTGATTTCACATACTTGGTACTGTTATCGACCTCGCTTGGTGCGTTCACTGCGCAGTAAAGGTACATCGACCGCCGATCCCCGCTTATAGGATCACATTCGGCGTGTTGGGAAGCTCCGTTTCTCCGAGGCTTATCTTTTGGTATGTGTTCCCGAGTTGTAGGTTCTTGTACATTCGTGGTATGGCGGGGCCCTGTCCGTCATAGTTGTCGTAAATCTTAGAAGTGCAGAAGCTGTTGTGTGGCGGGGTTTGTAAAAGGACAACTGCTCGTATTTATGTATATATATGATGAAATCGTTTTGGTTGGCTTTGTTTATTTATCTTGTCTCTTAATTCATGTTCATGTTTTTATTTCACTGATTTTCTCGATGTTGTATCACCAGGTGCCCGGTAGGCACTATCCACGGGCCGGTTCGGTCGTGAAAAAGTGGTATCGAGCGATTAGTCCTCGGAAAGTGTCTACGCACCGTGTCTAGTAGAGTCTTGATTATCGGTGTGTTGTGCACCACATCTATAATCGTGAGGCTATAGGACATTTAGGATTGGTTTCCATTCTTCTCATTACGAGATCGTGCCTTAGAGCCTGTGTGATAAGTTGGACCCTCGATGTATTTCATTTTACGCTTATGCCTCGCGTAAGGCAACCTGCACTCAGACGGGCAAGGCAAGCGGCGAGGAGGCTGCTAGTGGGATACTGAGAGAGTACGGCGCAGCGCGAGCGACCGAGACAAGCAGTGCCCGGCCCGGGTTTCGTGGCCGCCCGCCAAAGCGAGTTTAGCGCGGCGATGGGCTGCGAGACTCTGATACTGAGCCTCAGTCCCACTGGAGCGGATGAGATGGGTACAAGGAGATGGCGATTCTTGGCGGTCGTGGCGAGATATGAGGATCGGCCGAATCGCGATTCCAGCCCGTGAGCACCCGTAGTTCACCGGCGAGCGGTTTGAGGCTACGTGACTTTACGAGTTGTAGCCCCGATGTTCTATGGATCGAGCCGAGGCGACCCTCAGAGTTTATCAAGCGACTACGGATCATGAGTGATCGAGCCTCGAAGCGAGTCGGTGGTATTAGGTTCGCATCACCGCGTGATCTTTGCGATTGGGTTTGATTCGGGAGTTGTCGGGAAGAGCATGCACCTCCACCGTATGGGACGAGTTCTCAAGGGCTTTTCTTGCACATTTCTTGCCCCCAGATGAGAGGCTCGGGCCGCAGATTTTTGACGTTGAGGCGGGGCGGGCGGGCGGTTAGAGTACAATGTGGAGTTCGACTCATTAGCTCGGTATGTCCCCGGCTGTAATGGCCGATATGGAGGACGAGTACACCGCTACGCCACCGGGCTGGATGAGTACTTGGCGCAGGCTTGTTCGGTGTAGCCCTTCAGGGCATGGACATTGCCCGCATGCGAGCTCATGCACCAGGATGTGAGGCACGGAGAGATCGACGGAACGACCGAGGTCGCGAGAAGAGGGCGACGGCGTGGTCCTTGGTAACTTTCAAGGCGGACCGCCTCAAAGAGCTAGTTATGTACCTCCACCAGTACAGAGTGGTCCCCGCGATCGTCGGGGCGTTCGTATTCGAGGCGGTCGAGCTCGTGGCTTAGTTCACGGATATACATGGGTTCTAGCCAGCGATTCACGCCCTCGGTGTACGCGATGTGGCAAACATCATCCGAGAATGTCGTCTTTTTCGGGTGCTTGCTTCACTGCGCCGTCGGGCCATGTGAAAAGATACGTGCTTATAGGAGAGTACCGCGGCTTGGCGCGACTGCGGATCGATGGCGTGTTCATCGCGCCTACGATTATGCGCCTGCAGGCGGACTTACGATTAGAGTGGAGCGGTAGCTTCAGGTATATCCTTAACCCTCTAGAGGCTTGTATGTTTTGATGTTATGTTAATGTGTTAGGTGTTATGTTCGGATAGCTTTGTGCAAAAATGTGATTTAGGAACCTGGTTGGGGAAAAAAAAAAAAAGGGGTAAGCCTGGGGGTGAGGGAATGATGAACCTTAGAATATTACAGTTGAGACCTTAGATGTAAGGCCGTCTTGGGTACAAGATTTTGCGAGTGATCCTTGTCAGAGTGCATTTTATGCCTAGAAAGTATTGTGTGATAAGTCCCTGGGTTGGATAAATGAAAGTGGTATCTTTCATGATGTGATTTAGCAAGATTGTTCCGCGTCGGAGCAAGAGTTGGCGCGACAGATGGGACGGGTTGGGGCCGTGTTGCGGGCCAACCGCACTGCTTCGAGGTGGGGTCAGCTCAGGTGGTCGCCGGTGGTAGGGTCACGAGGGTGCTAGGCCCAAGTTTTGGTAACCATCGTATGAGTTCGTGGATATGTTCGACTGCAGCGGTCGTGAAGGCGGGAATGGCCTTAAGGAAAATACGTGTGTTATGTTTGTGGCCATGTGTGGCGGTGGAAACTTGTTAGAAGAACTTCATTTTTTCCGCCTTGAGAAGGAACATTCGGACGAATGTTTCTAAGGAGGAGAATGTTATACCGTATTTCCAGTATATGCGTGGGACGACGTAAAAATTCGAATTTGAGGATTAGGCTTGGCGAAATTTATTTGTTCACAACACGGTTAGAGTCGTTTTTAAATGAAAGCGTTTTCCACGACTTTCGTAGGGAATTTCGGCTATGTCATTTATAATTTTTGCGGAATTTTCCGAGGCGAAACATTTTGGACCAACGGGAGGGTGACGTGTCACCTCACATTCGCCTTGAGTGAAGCGATAATGGTGGACGAAAAAGAGCTTTAGTTGGTAGGATATTTTGTGCAAGTTGTGTGGTAGATGGATAAGGTACACATGGTGGAAATCTAGCCCTACACTTGCTATACACTGATGCATCTTGGCCATTGGTTGGCCTTTGCTTGACCTATAAATACCCCACCCTTTGGAAGACTTCTTCATCCAAAAATCTTCCTAAGTCTTGAAGTTCTCTTCCTCCTCCCTTGTGTAGTTGGTCCACCACACCCCCTCTTTGAGAGCCCTTGGAGAGCCACCCCCTCCCCTTTGTGGTGTTTTTGCCGAGGTACCCCCTAGCCTAGTTGCTTTCGTATAATACCCTCCCCTTTGTGGTGTAGAAATACTCTACTAGTATTGTTATAATGTCCAAATACCTTGGCCCAAATACCTTGTAGTATTCCCAAGGTTACACGTATACAAGCTTGAGAAAATACCGTTATACTTTCCCTCAGTCACTAAAACGAAACCCTAAGGAAATCTTCACCCGTTGTTGAAGTTGTAAGTAGAAGTTGGTTAGAACTTCTAAGGGTAGTTGGAGCGGGTTGGAGCGCACGGAGTTGGAGCTAAACCTTGCTCGGAGCGACTTTAAACTAGGATAATTTTGGGCTTATCGAGGTAAATATCTTGTCCTCTATTGTAATTGGAAATTACATATTGTTGAATATATAGTTGAAGTATACTATATAAAGAACGAACGTAGTAGTCGGATGTCTTTTGACTTAAGCTGAATAATACTTACGGCAATGTCTTGCGACTTAAGCTGAATTTAAATAAGAGAATGACGTATTCAGACATGGACTTGTGTAGTAGTACCGTGGAGTAGAATTGTGCAGTTAGGGTTAGATGTATAACCCACGGTTGGCTTGATGGCCGGCCTCGATGAAGGAGGAGATTAACGTCATGCGGGAGAGTCTTACCAAATTTTCTGTAGAAATATGGAACTTGTGTCTAAGATATTAATAGGCGCTTTGTGGCCTCTATAGGTTGTAGTACTACGTGTGGAGTGATCTGCTTGGTGAGAGTGTAGCCGAGCGGTTTGAGGTACTTGGGCGTTTTGCTTTTTGTCGATAATCGTCGCGAGGTATGTGAACCTCTTCCTATCTCTTCTAGCATGATATGTGTGAACTATGTAGTACGGTAGACGTACATGTGCTAATTGTTTTTGATTGGTTTAAAACATAAAGTGTTATAACGGCTTTATGGGAAGTCGGTCATAATAGCTTTATGTGGATAAGCAAATACCTTGTGGTTTTTAAAAGGTAACTGATTTGAATAATAACTGACTTGATATGTGTTAATAAAGAACTTGAAGTATTTCAAAAGATTTATGAATCGTTTGAAAGAATGAGTATTACTTGGGTTTTGAAAGCTTAAGAGTTATACTAGCTTTTTGGGAAGTTAGGTATAACGGCTTAAGAATGTTTTACCGATGTTAGAAGTTAAGAGACTTGATCTTATAAGATAAGAGACTTGACTTATTTGTTTTAATGTGGATGTTTGTGTGAAACCTCATTCGTGAGTAATGAGTACTTGGTTTTATTTAAGGGGATAATGTTTTACTGATTCGGAAATCAGAATGTGTATCGACAGACCACTGCAGCGTTAATGAAGGAAAATGTATTGAATAATGATGTATCGTATTAAAACCAGTAGAAACCTCCATCTGCATAGAAACTAAGATGAGACAAAATGATATTACATTTCCTAGATCATGGCTGCTTAATAAGATTGATTATAAACAAGAATAACCTACTCACATATAAGACATATGTTTCTCAAAACGTTTAAAGGAGAATTATGTTTTAAAGGATTAAAACTATGAACTACGAAACCTTTTCTAAAATGAGAAACTTGAGCATTTGTAATTAGGCAAACCGGAACTTTAGGAAAAGAATGTTGGTACTTGCGTTTAAAAAGAAAGTGTTCTGGTTTACTTAATAATGTGAATCACTCTAGTTTTATACTACGGGTATCGGGTGACATTTATAAAATGAATGTATCTCTTTTAAAAGGATTTACCGTATGTAGTACTTTGGGGTTAAAAACCCGGACTTTGGCATAAAATGAAAGTACTTTGAGTTGTGTGAAACTTGCCTATGCTTGTTGTTGTGAAACTTGCCTATGCTTGTTGTTGTGAAACTTGCCTATGCTTGTTGTTGTGAAACTTGACCATGTTACGTGTGATAGCCTTGTTGTGCAAATCGGTTCACTTGACGACCGTTCATCCGAATGTATCTCACTTGATTACCGCTCACCCGAATGTATTTCACTTGATTACGGCTCACCCGGAATGTATTTCGCTGACGACCGTTCATCCGAATGTATTTCACTTGATTACCGTTCACCCGAATGTATTTCACTTGACGACGGTTCATCCGAATGTATTTCACTTGACTACGGCTCATTCCGGAATGTATTCCACTCGACTTGGCATGCTTTTATGTTGTGAGCGAATAGTTTGGTTATCATACATGTCTCCGCTTTATATAGACTATTATGATTTCATTTACGATTTTTCTGATTTCACATACTTGGTACTGTTATCGACCTCCTTCGGGGCTGCGTTCATGCCGCAGTAAAGGTACATCGACCGCCGATCCCGCTTATAGGATCACATTCAACGTGTTCAAGCTCCGCTTCTCGGAGGCTTATCTTTTGGTATGTGTTCCCACTGAGTTGTAGGTTCTTGTACATTCGTGGTATGGCGGGCCCTGTCCGTCATAGTTGTCGTAAATCTTAGAGGTCCATGAGAACTGTGGCGTGGTTTGTAAAGGACAAGCTGGGTATTTATGTATATATATGATGAAGGCAAGCTTTGGTTGCCTGCTTATTTATCTTGTCTCTTAATTCATGTTCATGTTTTTATTTCCGCTGATTTTCTCTGATGTTGTATCACTAGGGTGCCCGGGGTAAGGCACCAGTCACGGGCCCGGGTTCGGGTCGTGACAGCATATCACTCCACACGTAGTACTTCAACCTATAAGGCCACAAGGCGCTTATTAACATCTAGACCTCATTGTTCCATATTCTACAGAAAATTCGGCAGCACCTCCCCCCCCCCGCAACAGCGTAAATCTCCTCCTCTATCGAGGTCGGCTACCAAGCCAACCAGGGGGGGGGTTTGCACGTCTAACCGGACGTGTACAATTCTACTCACAGAATACTACACAAGTCTACTGTCTGATCTATGTAATTACATTCGATTCTCTTCTTTAAAATTCAGGCTTAAGTCAAAAGACATTGCCGCACAATTATAATGTTCAGTTCTATATATAGTATACTTCAACTATATATTCCTACAACATGTAATTTCCAATTACAATAAAAGGTCAAGAGTGTTTACCTCGATAAGCCCAAAATTATCCGAGTATATATGTCGATCCTGAGCAAGGTTTAGCTCCTACTCCGGGCGCTCCAATCCGCTCCAAACAACCCTTAGAAGTTCTAACCAACTTCTACTTAAATACTTCAACCAACTATGAAGATTTCCTTAGGGTTTCGGTTTGAGACTAAAAGGACAAAAGGTAGTATTTTCTGCCTCTACGATAGAGGTAACTTTGGGAATACTACAAGGAATTTGGGCTAAAGTATTTTGGGTATAACAACAATACTAGGAGAGTATTTCTATACCACAAAGGGGGTATTTATACGAGACAACTAGGCTAGGGGTACCCGCCGGCGAGCTTCACAAGGGAGGGTGTGGTGGCTCTCACCAAGCTCAACTAGGAGGGAGAGGACGAAAGCTCAAGCTAAGAGGGAGTAGTTTGAGACTTAGATAGATTGCTCAAGTTTAGGATGAAGAATGTCTTCAACTAGAGAGGTATTTATAGGTCAAGTGAAGGCCAACCAATGGCCAAGATGAAGACAAGTGCATAGCAAGTGTAAGGCCAAGATTTAGCCATGTGCTACCTTATCCATCTACACAAAATATCCTACCTAACCCTTGACCAAAATTTCAACACCAAAAACGTGCCAATGGTCAAGCTTGCCGTCCACTTGCTTCCAATGGGAGGGTGACACTTGTCCCCCTCCCGTTGGTCCATAATGTTTCGCCTCTCGGAAAAATCCATAAAATTATTAATGACATAGCGAATTTTCCTACGAAAGTCGTGGAAACGCTTTAAAAACGACTCTTTTGGCACTTGTGTACAAATTTCGAAACTAGCCAACTTTAAGGCTCAAATTATAATACGTGACGCTACGCGCATACTCTAGAAATACGGTATAACATTGCCCGCCTCGATGCGGGGTATGGCTCAGCAATCCGGGAATATGATTTGAGAATACCTACGCGTCCAGTGGCCTATGCGAGCTACGAGAGTTCGTGTTAGTGTGCGGTCTATATGGCTACGCGTCTATGCATGTGGCGGATCGCGAAGTCGAGGCGATTTAGGGAGTAGCTACCCTCGACGCGGAATACCTCATGCGGGCCTATGTGTGGCCTATGCGGAGTCGGGAAGTTCCAGATTAGACGCGCACATTTGATATCGCAGTGGCGAGTACCGATCATGTGGCGGTTCAGATGCTCGTGATACGCTTTATGACTTTGTTGGTACTGCGGGTTTTAGTAGTCGTCTATGCCTTCGCATTTACCCCGCACGGTTTTATTATGACAAGTGGGACCCGTGTTCATGTATTCCTTGGTGCTTTTATATCATAGATCGCCAGTGAGGAAGGTATTCCACGCATGATTGATGTTGTGGGCGTGATACCCATAGTTATATTTGAGTGATGACTTTGAGGCGCGAGTCCCCGACTTGACATGATCGCTACTTATCAGGAATCGTAGTTTGGTTATCATACATGTCTCCCCGCTTTATATAGACTACTATGATTTCATTTACGATTTTTCGATTTCACATACTTGGTACTGTATCGACCTCCTTGGGCCGCGTCATGCCGCAGTAGAGGTACACCAGTGTTGATCCTCGCCATGTGGTCACAGTCAGTTGGGAAGCTCCGTTTCTCCGAGGCTTATCTCGTATAGTCCTCTGCGTTGTAGGTACTTACATTCGTGGTATGGCGGGGCCTCCCTCCATTGTTGTTATATCATTCTGTAAGTGCATAATGCTGTGGCAGCGAGTTTGTAAAAGGGATGTAAATGCTCGATTTAAGTTTTTATATATATATGCCGAAGGCAATTTTCTCAGATAAAGCTTCTCACTTCATATTATTTCATGTCTTGTTTTATATTCACGATTACTCGATGTATGTCTACTTGGGTGCCCGGGTAGGCACTACCACGGGTTCGGTCGTGACAGATCATTTCTCATTTTACTCTTTATCTCATGTCTTTGTTTTTATATTCACGTTACTCGATGTATATCTACTTGGGTGCCCGGGTAAGGCACCAGTCACGGGCCCGGGATTGGGTCGTGATAGATTGTTGATTTTCGAAGTTAAGAGACTTGATCTTAAAAGATAAGAGACTTAACTTATAAATGACTTTTTATGAAGTGTTAAGGACTTAAGGGTGTTAATAAGTTGTGAAACCGCATTCATGAGTAATGGGTACTTGATCTTAAAAAGGATAATGTTATATTGATTTCAGAAATGAGAATAAGTAGCGAACAAACCACTGCAGCGTTAATAAAGGAAAATGTATTGACAAATAATTATATTAAAACAAGTAGAATCCTCCATCTGCACAGAAGCTAAGATAAGACAAAATTGTATTACATTTTCTAGATCATGGCTGCTTTAATAAGATTGTTATAAACAAAAATAAACTACTCACACATAAGGCATATGTTACTCAAATTGTTTTAAAAGAGATTACGTTATTAAGTGATTAAGACTATGCACTATGGAATCTTTCGAAAATAAGAGACTTGAGTATTTGAAATTATGCAACTTGAACTTTTGGAAAAGAATGTTGTTACTTGATTTTAAAAAAAGGAAAGTGTTTTGGTTTAAAAAGGAGGGCATGATATTGCCTTAGTTTGATTTAAGAGGAAAGCATGGTATTATCTTAATCTGTCTTAAAAGAGAGTTTAAAGGTTATGATCGATTCTACATCGAGTCCCATGAGATGGGCCGAGACATGACGATTTTACATCGAGTCCCATGAGATGGGCCGAGACATGATGATTTTACATCGAGTCCCATGAGATGGGCCGAGACATGACGATTTTACATCGAGTCCCATGAGATGGGCCGAGACATGACTATTTTACATCGAGTCCCATGAGATGGGCCGAGACATGACGATTTTACATCGAGTCCCATGAGATGGGCCGAGACATGACGATTTTACATCGAGTCCCATAAGATGGGCCGAGACATGACGATTTTACATCGAGTCCCATGAGATGGGCCGAGACATGATGATTTTACATCGAGTCCCATGAGATGGGCCGAGACATGACGATTCTACATCGAGTCCCATGAGATGGGTCGAGACATGACGATTCCACATCGAGTCCCACGAAGGCCGAGACATGACGATTCCACCTCGAGTCCCACGGATGGCCGAGACATGTTATACGTATCATGATTTATACCTAGGCTGCCAAGCTGATGAAGGAGTTCCACGGGCATGAGGATGACTTGGAGGCGTGAGTCCCCGACTTGACATGATCGCTTATGTAGTAAATCAGTAGTTTGGTTATCATACATGTCTCCTGCTTTATATATCGCCATGATTTCATTTACATATTTTGATTTCACATACTTGGTACTGTTGCATCGACCTCCTTCGGGGCCGCATTCATCGCAGTAGTACATCGGTTGTGGATCCTCGCCTTAGGATCACAGTTAGTGATTTAGGAAGCTCCGTTTCTCCGAGGCTTATATTTGGTATAGTCCTGTCATTGTAAGTACTTGTACATTGTGGTATGGCGGGCCCTCCGTCATAGTTGTTGTTACATTCTTAGAGTGCAGTAATCGCTGTGGGAAGGGTTTGTAAAGGATTATCGTTCGGTTTTATGTATATACATGAAGGTGACCGCTTTGGTTAGCCTATTTTCTTATGTTGTATCTTGTTTCGCTTAAGTTTTTATTTCCGATTTTCTCGATGTTGTATCACTAGGGTGCCCGGTAAGGCACGATCGGGCAGTCGGAGTCGTGACAAAAGTGGTATCGAGCGCTTAATCCTCGGAAAGTGTCTACATACCGATCTAGTAGTCTTGATTATCGGCGTGTTGTGCACCACACCTATAATCAGGAGGCTGCATGATATTTAGGATTGATTTCCATTCTTCTCACTCTGAGATCGTGCCTTAGAGCTGTGTTATAAGTTGGACTCCCTCTGGCGTATTCTTATGTACCCGTTATGCCTCTACGCAAGACAACCAGGGCCCAGAGGGGCAAGGCAGCAGAGGGAGCTACGAGTAGAACACAGAGGGTTACGAGGGCACAGGCCCGGTCATTACCTGAGATAGTACTTCAGACGACGAGTTTTATGACGCCGCTAGCCCCAGCAGAGCTTAGAGCAGCAGCAGTATCTACAGAGACTGGTTTATGTTGTTATGGTGGATACATGTTAAATGCTAGGTACGGATAGTATGGTGTTAAGTGTGAATTAGAAAACATGGGTAGTTGAAAAGGGTAAGCCTGGGGACGAGACAATTGTGAGCCTTAGAATTTATAACAGTTAGGACCTTGGATGCAAGGCCGTCTTGAGTGGATGATTTTACGGTTGGTCTTTGTCGAAGTACTTGGTATGCGTGAAATATATTGTGGGATAATTGTCACGACCCGTTCCGGGGCCCGTGACTGGTGCCTTACCCGGGCACCCAAGTAGTCATACATCAGAGTAATCAGCGGAATATAAAAACAAGACATGAAACAGTTGTAAAATGAAACACGCTTTTATCAAGAAAAGCTTGCCTTTCGCATATATACATATAACCCAAGTTTTGCGCTTATCCCAAATGTACAATAGACTCACGATATCTGTGGAACTAAGCCCTGAGCCTCACAGCCTCGAATACCCGAACGTCCCGAAGGCGCGAGGACCACTCATCTTGGCGAAGGTGCATAACTAGCCTGCCGCTGAGGTGGTCCGCCTCGTAAGTTACCAAAGGACCTCGCTGTTCGCCTTTCTGCCGATCCGGCCATTCCGGACCTCTCGTGCCTCACATCCAAGTGCATGAGCTGCGCTGGCAATGTCCATGCCGGTGAAGAGCTACACCAACAAGCCTCGCCAAGTAATCATCGAGCCGGTGACGTGGCGGTGCACTCGCCCTCCATATCGGTCACTACGGGGACATACCGAGCCAACGAGTCAAACTCCACGTTGTACTCCTAACCGTACGCCTGCCGGCCTTAACGTCAAATTTGTTTACCGAGCCCTCCATCTGTGAGGCAAGAAATGTGCAAGAAATGCCTCGAGAACTCGCCCAAATCCGGGAGCGCATGTTCCCCTCGGGGCTTCCCATGAATCAAACCGCCGATCATTGCGATACGCGGTGATGCGAACCCAATACCACCGACTGCCTCGAGACTCGATCACTCATGATCCAGAGTCGCTTGATAAACTCGAGGTCATCTCGCCTCGATCCATGTAACATCAAGTGCTACAACTCGTAAAGTCCCGTAGTCTCAAATCGCCTGGGGTGAACTACGGGTGCTATTGGAACCGCTGTGATCCAGCCTCTCTCATATCTGCCACGACCGCCAAGAATCGCCATCTCTTGTACTTATCTCATCTCGCTCCAGCCGTGGACCGAGGCTCAGTATCAGAGTCTCGGCAGCCTCATCGCTGCGTGCTCTAACGCCTCGGGCCCCGCATTGCCTCATGCGTGGGAGGCATAACTGCACATAAGAATACGCTGGAGGAATCCAACCGACAACACAAAATAAGGCACGATCTCGTAATGAGAAGAATAGAAACCAATCCTAAATGTCTCGGCACTCTCGACATAGATGTGGTGCACAACACACCGATAATCAAGACTCTACTAGACACGCGTAGACACTTTCCGAGGAATAATCGCTCGATACCACTTTTGTCACGACTCCGAACCGTGCCTTACCCGGCACCCTCGTGATACAACATCGAGAAAATCATGGAAATAAAAACATAAACATGAAACAAGAGACATGATAAATAAACAGCCAACCAAAACAGCAGGCCAGGTTGCCTTCAGATATATACATAAAAACCCAACGCTTATCCTTTACAAACTCGCCCAGCATTACTCTGCACTTAAGAAGTGATAACAACTATGACACGGACAGGCCCGCCATACCAATGTACAAAACCTCTGCACTGTGGTAACATACCAAAGATAAGCCTCCAAGAAACGGCTTCCCAATACTGTCATGATCCTATGGTGAGGATCCACAACCGATGCATTCTCTACATGAACGCGAGAGGTCAAACAAGAGGTCAGTACCAAGTATGTGAAATCAAAATATCAGTAAATGAAATCATAATACTTATATAAACAGAGACATGTATGATAACCACTACGCCATAACATAAAAGCCATGTCAAGTCGTGACTCACGCCTCAAAGTCATCCTCATGCCCGTGGAACTCTCCTCATCGCCTGGCTAGGTACAAACCATGTGATACGTATACGTCTCGGCCCATCTCATGGACCCAAAGATAGAAACGTGTGGAATACATTCCTGCTCATCTCATGAACTCGTAGTCGGATGGAATACATTTCCGGTCCATCCCACGGACGCGTAGAGTGAAATACATCCGCTCATCCTACGAACGCGTAGTCGAGTGAAATACATTCCCGCTTCATCCCTAACGCGAACGCGGTGAAATGAGTGAAATTCCCGCTCATCCTATGAACGCTGGTAGTCGAAATACATTCCGCTCATCCTACGAACAGAGTCGAGTAAAATACAAGATTTGCACAACAAGGCTATCACACGCAAATATAGGCAAGTTACACACAACTTAAGGTACTATCATTTTATGCCAAAATCCTTTCGAACCTAAAGTATTACATACATTAACTCTTTTTAAAAGATACGCTTCTTTTCACAAAAGTCACACAATGTTCGTAGTATAAAATAGAGTGACTATCTTTTAAGTAAACTAAAACACTTCCTTGTAAAATCAAGTAACACATTATTTTCCAAACGCTCAAGTTTGCCTAATTTCAAATGCTCGCGTTTCTCATTTTGAAAGGTTTCGTAGTTCATAGTTTTAATCACTTAAGAATATAATTCTCCTTTAAAACAAATTTGAGAAACATATGCCTTATGTGTGAGTAGGTTGTTCTTGTCTATTACAATCTTATAAAAGCAACCATGATCTAGGAAATGTAATATCATTTTGTCTCATCTTAGCTTCTATGCATGGAGGTTTCTCGGTTTTAATAACAATTAGTCAATACATTTCCTTTATTAACGCTGCAATGGTTTGTTCGATACTTAATCTCATTTCAAATCAAGAAACATTATTCTTTTAAAACCAACTACTCATTACTCGCGAATGCGTTTTACAACATTTTAACAAAATTCATAACAAGTCAAACTAAGTCAAGTCTCTTATCTTTCAAGATCAAGTCTCTTAACTTTCAAAATCAAGTCGTGTATAAGTCAAGTCTCTTATCTTTCAAGATCAAGTCTCTTAACTTTCTACAATCAATAAACCATTCTTTTACCTACATAAAGTCGTTATAACTAACTTCCCATAAAACTATTATAACACCCTATGTTTTAAACCAACCAAATCACTTAGCACATGTACGCCACCGCACTACATAGTTCACAACAATCATGCTAGAAAAGATAGGAAGAGGTTCACATACCTCGCGACGATTATCGACGAATAGCAAAACGCTCCAAGTACTTCAACCCGTCGGCTACTCCTTAAGCCAAGTAGATCACGCCACACGTAGTACTCCACTCCTAAAACGGTCATAGTACTTTTATCAAACCTTTCTCACCATTGAAGACTTATACCAATAAAAAGCCCTCTAATTCTACGGAAAATTCGGCAGCACTTCCCCCGTTTTTACTCACTTTTCCATCTTTTTCCAAGGCCCGAATAACCGTAATATATATACTATATATATATATATAAGGCGTAATAATTAAACAACATAAAGAAGGGGATTACACGCCCAAACGGTAACGCGGTTTACTATCACGCCTCCATAATAACAATAAGTAAAAGAAGGGGATTACGCTACCGTGCAGCGGTTTACTATCACGCCTTCAGAATAATACAATAATTAAAAAGGGGATCACACGCCCAAACGGAACGCGATTGAACAATCTTCACCTTAACAGAACTGTAAATACAGTCCAAAGTAAATACTGTCCAAAGTAAATACTGTCCAAAGTAAATCGCCCAAAGTAAATACAATTTAAGTTGGGGTCCTTGGCCAACTTTGTCCATTTTACTTATCCAATTACTTCATTAGTCATCCAACTTATATTCCATCTTAATATAAGTTATAGTTACTTTGTTAATTACTTCTTCACAAGTAAGATACGCTTACCATTTTAATGGCAAACGGCCAATCCTTTCTTTTAACAAGTTAACAAGATCCAACTCTTCCAAACTTTACTCCATATATTATATACTCCATAATATACTTATAATATATGTATAATGACCAATTCACAAAGAGGTTAAGGTTTACTACCTCAAATAGCCCAAAATTATCCAAGAACTTAATGTCGCTCCAAGCAAGTCTTAGCTCCAAATCTTTACGTTCCAATCCGCTACAAGCAACCCATGAAGCTCCTAACCAACTTCTCTTCAAGAACCAACTCCAAAAAGTGAAGAACACTTAGGGTTTCCAACTAGTAAGTTTCTGCCAAGGCATGAACAATAGGTTAGGGTGTGAAATCTTTTCCAACTCTTGGTACACAATCTTCCTAACACCTTAGGAAGAACACTTGAGAGTTTAAGAATTGTTGGACAAATTTAGGTCAAGAAATGGGCTCAAAACGAGAGCAAGGTCAAGGGAGAAGGGAGGGAATTTCTTGTCTTCAAATGGTTAAGTGTGGAAGTTTTCATCAACTAAAGTGCATATATAGGACAACCAAGGGCTAGGATGAAGGCAAGTGTGTGGTTGAGATTGGGGACAAGTGTGTGTGGGTCCCACAAGCCACTTGTCCACACAAAATATCTAGCAAGACTTGGCCACTTGTCACACAAAATATCTAGCAAGACAAGGCCACTTGTCGCCACTTGTTAGCAAATTTCGCCATGAGGCCACCTAGGGGTGACACGTGTCGCCTCCTATTCGCCCAAAATATTTCATCTTCCAAAATATCCATAAAGGCCAAAATCTCGAAAACAAAGTGGGCCCCACAAAACGTAAATTCCTCCGTGGCCCCACGTGACCAATTCAAAATAAAATTCCATAATTCTCTAATATTCCACGAAGTCTAAATACCAAATCTGGGAATCCAATTCCCATTAACTAACCTTTTCTTCACAAAACCGGAAACTTTTCGTCGAAAAATCACATCTTTCTTTCTTTCCAAAATTTCATTGTATTCTCGCACATACATCCTCACCTATATACCACGGAACTACGGGTATAACATTCTTCCCTTAGAAACATTCGTCCGAATGTTCATTCTAAGTCTCCAAACGTATTTGTGTCGGTATAGTCTTCACTACTATACTTACAAAACCGATCACGCCACCAATGGCCGAATATAACATGTCGCAAAACTCAAATCCAAGCCAACGAGGAATCATTTCTAATCTCACAACAGCCCCACTAGCTTCATTTACTCTAAGGCCATTCCTACTTCACGATATACTCGTGCGATGGTTACCTAAAATCGGGTCTAGCACCTCGTGACCTACCACCGCGACCACCTCGAATCGACCCATCTCAATGCGGGTCGGGTTGACCCGCAAACGCCCTCAACCCGACCCCTAACGCGCCAACTCTTGTTCCGATCCGAACAATCTTACTAATTCACGTCATGAAAGCTACCACTTCCATCTCACACTACCCATGTAATTATCCCACAATATTTCCCCGCATAACAAGTACATCGACAAAGACCAACCGTAAAATCACCCACTCAAGACGGCCTCGCCTCTAAGGTCTCCACGTATAAAACTCTAAGGTTCACACTTTCCATGCCCCCACACTTATCCTTCCAACTAACCATGTTTTCTAACTTACAAATAACACAACGCTATCCGTACATAGCACACAATAATAAGATCATCATATCGCGCAAACAAAACTCTGTAGGTTAAGGATATACCGTATCTACCGCTTCACTCTAATCATAGGCCCGCCTGCAGGCGCATAGTTATGAGAAGGCGATTAACCTACCATCGATCCGAAGCTTCGTCACTACGCGGCACCTCCTATAAGCACATTCTCTCGCCACATGGCCTCGACGGCGCAGTGAAACAAGCACCGCAAAAAGCGACATTCCCGGGATGGCGCTACCCGCATCGTGCGGCGAGGACATGAATCCTGGCGGCTAGAACTCACGATATGTGAACGAAGCCACGAGCCTCGAGCCGACTCGAATACCCGAACGCCCCAAGGCGCGGAGGACCACTGCATCGGCGAAGGTGCATAACTAGCCGGCCCGAGGTGGTCCGCCTCGCAAGTTACCAGCGACCTGCTGTTTCGCCTTCTTCGCTGATCCGGTCATTCCGCCGACCTCCGTGCCTCACATCCAAGTGCATGAGCTGCACGCGGGCAATGTCCATGCCCGGTGAAGAGCTACACCAACAAGCCTCGCCAAGTAATCATCGAGCCGGTGGCGTAGCGGTGCACTCGTCCTCCATATCGGTCACTAAGGCGGGGACATACCGAGCCAACGAGTCAAACTCCACGTTGTACTCCTAACCGCGCCGGTGCGCTTTAACGTCAAAATTTGTCGGCCGAGCCCTCTCATCTGTGGAGGCAAGAAATGTGCAAGAAATGCCCTTGAGAACTTCGCCCCTAAACTGGAGCGCATGTTCTCGGGACGCTTCCTATGAATCAAACCGATCGGCAAAGATCACGCGGTGATGCGAACCAATACCACCGACTACGCCTCGAGACTCGATCACTCTCATGATCGTGTAGTCTGTCGGATAAACTCACGAGGTCATCCTCGCCTCTCGATCCATAGAACATCTGGCGGGCTCTGACTCGGAAAGTCCCGTAGTCTCAAATCGCTCGGGGTGAACTACGGGTGCTATGGGGAAGGCCGCAGATCCGGCCTCTCTCATATCGCCACGACCACGGCGATGGCGGCCATCTCCTTGTACCCATCTCATCTGCTCCGGTGTGGGGTGGAGGCTCAGTATCGTAGTCTCGGCAGCCATCGCTGCGCTCTAAACTTCTGCTGGCGGCGTCGCAAAACTTCGCCGTCGGAAGCACTATCTCGGTAACGACCCGGGCCTCTGCCCGGTAACCTCCGTGCTCTACTCCACGGCTCCCTGGCCGCCTTGCCCATACGGGCCCGATTGCCTTGCGTGGAGGCATAATCGGCACATAAGAATACGTCGGAGGAATCAGTGATAACACGGCTCTAAGGCACGATCTGTAATGAGAAGAATGAAACTAATCCTAAATGTCCTGCAGCCTCGCGATTATAGATGTGGTGCACAACACACCGATAATCAAGACTCTACTAGACGATGCGTAGACACTTTCCGAGGAATAATCGCTCGATACCACTTTGTCACGACCGACCGGGGCGTGGATCGTGCCTTACCGGGCACCTCGTGATACAACATCGAGAAAATCAGCGGAAATAAAAACATAAACATGAAACAAGAGACATGATAAATAAACAAAGCAACCAAAGCTTGCCTTACGTATATATACATAAAAACCCGAACAGTTATCCTTTTTACAAACTCCCGCCTGGCAATTACTACAGACCTCTAGAAGTGATAACAACTATGACGACGGGGCCCCGCCATACCCTGAATGTACAAGAACCTGCGGACTCGTGGTAACATGCAAAAGATAAGCCTCAAGAAACGGGCTTCCCAATCTGTGATCGTGATCCTATGGTGAGGATCCACAACCGATGTACCTCTACTGCGGCGTGAACGGCACCGAAGGTCGAGTCGAACAGTACCAAGTATGTGGCGAAAAATCAGTAAATGAAATCATAACGATTTATATAAAGCGAGACATGTATGATAACCAAACTACATTTCATAACATAAAGCGATCATGTCAAGTCGGGGACTCACGCCAAAGTCATCCCTCATGCGTGGAACTCCTTCATCACTGCCGTGATCTAGGTACAAACCATGTGATACGATAACATGTCTCGGCCCATCTCATGGACCCGGATAGAAAGCGTGTGGAATACATTCCGGTTCATCTCACGAACTTCGGTAGTCGGATGGAATACATTTCCGGTCCATCCCGTGGGCCGCGATAGTCGAGTGAAATACATTCGGTTCATCCCGTGAACGCGGTAGTCGAGTGAAATACATTCCCGCCATCCGTGAACGCGTAGTCGAGTGAAATACATTCCGGCTCATCCCATGAACGCGGTAGTCGAGTGAAATACATTCGGTTCATCCCATGAACCGTAGTCGAGTAAAATACAGTACTTGCAACAAGGCTATCACACGCAAATATAGGCAAGTTACACACAACTTAAGGTACTATCATTTTATGCCAAAATCCTGTTCGACCTAAAGTATTACATACATTAACTCTTTTAAAAGATACGTTTCTTTCACAAAAGTCACACAATGTTCGTAGTATAAAATAGAGTGACTATCTTTTAAGTAAACTAAAACACTTCCCTTGTAAAATCAAGTAACACATTATTTTCCAAACGCTCAAGTTTGCCTAATTTCAAATGCTCGCGTTTCTCATTTTGAAAGGTTTCAGTAGTTCATAGTTTTAATCACTTAAGAATATAATTCTCCTTTAAAACAAATTTGAGAAACATATGCCTTATGTGTGAGTAGGTTGTTCTTGTCTATTACAATCTTATAAAAGCAACCATGATCTAGGAAATGTAATATCATTTTGTCTCATCTTAGCTTACATGCAGATGGAGGTTTCATCGTTTTAATAACAATTAGTCAATACATTTCCTTTATTAACGCTGCAATGGTTTGTTCGATACTTAATCTCATTTCCAAATCAAGAAACATTATTCTTTTAAAACCAACTACTCATTACTCGCGAATGAGGTTTTTACAACATTTTAACAAAATTCATAACAAGTCAAACTAAGTCAAGTCTCTTATCTTTCAAGATCAAGTCTCTTAACTTTCAAAATCAAGTCGTGTATAAGTCAAGTCTCTTATCTTTCAAGATCAAGTCTCTTAACTTTCTACAATCAATAAACCATTCTTTTACCTACATAAAGTCGTTATAACTAACTTCCCATAAAACTATTATAACACCCTATGTTTTAAACCAACCAAATCACTTAGCACGTATGCGTCACCGTACTACATAGTTCACAACAATCATGCTAGAAAAGATAGGAAGAGGTTCACATACCTCGCGACGATTATCGACGAATAGCAGCGCTCCAAGTACTTGACCGTCGGCTACTCCTTGCCAAGTAGATCCACACCGTAGTACTCCACTCCTAAAACGGTCATAGTACTTTTATCAAACCTTTCTCACCATTGAAGACTTATACCAATAAAAAGCCCTCTAATTCTACGGAAAATTCGGCAGCACTTCCCCCGTTTTTACTCACTTTTCCATCTTTTTCCAAGGCCCGACAACGTAATATATATACTATATATATATATATAAGGCGTAATAATTAAACAACATAAAGAAGGATTACACGCCCAAACGGTAACGCGTTTACTATCACGCCTCCATAATAACAATAAGTAAAAGAAGGATTACGCATGGCCGTGCAACGGTTTACTATCACGCCCGTAATAATACAATAATTAAAGGGATCACACGCCCAAACGGGCGATTGAACAATCTTCCCTTAACGAAATGTAAATACATCCAAAGTAAATCTTTGTCCAAAGTAAATCATGCCCAAAGTAAATCGTCCAAAGTAAATACACAATTTCAGTCCTTGGCCAACTTTGTCCATTTTACTTATCCAATTACTTCATTAGTCATCCAACTTATATTCCATCTTACTATAAGTTCTAGTTACTTTGTTAATTACTTCTTCACAAGTAAGATACGTTTTTACCATTTTAATGGCAAACGGCCAATCCTTTCTTTTAACAAGTTAACAAGATCCAACTCTGCCAAACTTTACTCCATATATTATATACTCCAAAATATAATTATAATATATGTCTAATGACCAATTAACAAAGAGTATAAGTTTTAATACCTCAAATAGCCCAAAATTATCCAAGAACTTAATGTCGCCTCCAAGCAAGTCTTAGCTCCAAATCTTTACGTTCCAATCCGCTACAAGCAACCCATGTAAGCTCCTAACCAACTTCTCTTGAGAACCAACTCAAAAAGTGAAGAACACTTGGGGTTTCCAACTAGTAAGTTTCGGCCAGGGCATGAACAATAGGTTGTGGTGTGAAATCTTTTCCAACTCTTGGTACACAATCTTCCTAACACCTTAGGGAAGAACACTTGAGAGTTTAAGAATTGTTGGACAAATTTAGGTCAAGAAATGGGCTCAAAAACGAGAGCAAGGTCAAGGAGAAGGAGGAATTTCTTGTCTTGAAATGGTTAAGTGTGAAAGTTTTCATCAACTAAGTGCATATATAGGACAACCAAGGGCTAGGATGAAGGCAAGTGTGTGGTTGAGATTGGGGACAAGTGTGTGTGTGTCACACAAGCCACTTTTACACACCAAATATCTAGCAAGACTTGGCCACTTGTCAACACAAAATATCTAGCAAGAGAAGGCCACTTGTCTTGCCACTTGTTATCAACTTTCGGCGATGAGGCCACCTAGAGGGTGACACGTGTCGCCCTCATTAAATCCAAAATATTTCATCTTAGAAAATATCCATAAAGGCCAAAATCTCAAACAAAGTGGGCCCCACAAAAGCAGTAAATTCCTCCAGTGGGCCCAGCGTGACCAATTCGAAAATAAAATTCCATAATTCTCTAATATTCCACTAAGTCTAAATACCAAATCAGAATCCAATTCCCATTAACGAACCTTTTCTTCACAAAACCGGAAACTTTTCCGTCGAAAAATCACATCTTTCTTTCTTTCCAAAATTTCTGTCGTATTCTCGCACATACATCCTCACCTATATACCCTGGAACTACGGGGTATAACACCTTTTATCATTCTTAAGTAGTTATACCTAACTTCCCATAAAGCTAGTATAACTCTTAAGCTTCTGTTTTAAAAACCAATTAGTTCTCTTCTGTTAAAAATGATTCAGTATTCTTTTGAAATGCTTTCAGATCCTTATTATTCAGGCTTAAGTCGCGAGACATTGCCGTAATTATTATTCAGGCTTAAGTCAAAAGACATTGCCGTAAGT
This sequence comes from Przewalskia tangutica, assembly GCA_029844215.1. NCBI lineage: Eukaryota > Viridiplantae > Streptophyta > Magnoliopsida > Solanales > Solanaceae > Przewalskia > Przewalskia tangutica. The sequence goes on from JAQGDG010000157.1 coordinate 287,146, forward strand.
ATTATTCAGGCTTAAGTCAAAAGACATTGCGTAAGTATTATTCTGCTAACACGTATGCGTCTAGTACTACATATATATTTGAAAATATCATGCTTTAGGAAGAGTCACATACCTTCTGAAAACCACCGCCAGTTGAATATGTCGCGCAGAATCAACCTATAATAGTCGGACACGTCATCAACGTTGAACTACTCAAAACGATTCTAAGCGAGGTTCTTTATCCTACGGAAAATTGGGCGACAACTTCCCTGCCGGTGAGCTACTCAAGTCATCGTGAAAGCATTCTAAGTAAGTCTGATTTGATTATTCTTCTTTAAACCCTTCTCTGTGATAATTCAATTCTATTCTGTAATATTCTTCTAAGTATTTAATACTTATTCTTATACTACTACAGATGCATTTCTAATACAAAGAGGGTTAGGATTATTTACCTCGGTAAGCCCAATAATATCCTAGATAAAAGTCGCTGAGCAAGGTTTAGCTCTAAGTTGTACGCTCCAGAGCTCAAGAACCCTTAGAAGTTCTTCCCAACTTCTACTAAGTACTAAGGGATTTGGGCTAGGGTATTTTGGGCATTATAACAATACTAGAAGACAAATTTTCTACCAAGGGAGGGGGGGTAGGTTTCGACTAGGCTAGGGGGAGGGGTTGCCTCGGCCAAGCTCACTCAAGGGGTGTGTTTGGACGAAAAAGGCTATAAGGGAGAGGGAAGGATTTTCAAGACTTGGAAAGGAATTTGTGGATGAAGAACTCTTCATCTTAAGGGGGGTATTTATAGGTCAAGACATGGCCAACCAATGGCCAAGATTTAGCCAAGTGCTAGGCAAGTGTAAGGTCATGATTAGGGCAAGTGTACATAGCCAACTTGCACACAAAATATCCTACCAACTACTTGACAAAATAGGCACTCCAATCGGCCTCAATGACGCCTCAAGTCCATCATTGGAGGGTGACAAGTGTCGCCCTCCCGTTTATCCAAAATGTTTCGTCTCTCGGAAAAATCCGCAAAAATTAGAAATGGCATAGCCGGAATTTATCCTACGCGAGTCTTGTAAAACGTTTCGTCGGAAAACGATTCCTTGAGTGAGTTGTGCCCAAAAAAACGTGCCATGCCTAAACATTAAGGCTAGACTTTCGTACGTACGCCCTTACGTACATACTCCGGAAATACGGGGTATAACATTCTCCCCTCCTTAGAAACATTCGTCCCGAATGTTCCTTCCCAAGAAAGTTAACGATAAGATTCTTTATAACTTAAACAGTTGCAAATGCCACACGGCCACGTAACAACACTTAGCATAAACGATAATGAAGATTTACAAGTAGGAAAGTGAATTACGGAGGTGTGGGATATAGGTGAGGATATACGCCTCGTGTCCTCCTCGGCTTCCCGCCATCTCCCCCGAGCTCGTTCCGCCACAAGACTTTGTGGAAGCCACGTCCTTCGTCCGCAGACGCCTAACGGCGATCGATTATCGCTATGGGAACCTCCTCACACGATAACCCCTGGTCACTGGACATCGTCAATCGGATGCACTCTAGATGGATCCCGATACATCTCCTCAGGATAGAAACATGAAACACGGATGCCGCGCCTCCGGATCGGACGGCAGATCCAACTCATAGGCAACCTTGCCTACCTGCGACAATCGATCGGCCCGATGTACCTTGGTGAGTTTCTTCTTCCGAATCTCATCACACCCTTCATGGGTGACACTTTAGGAAAACCCAATCATGAACCTCGAACTCGGATGCCGGCGACGATGATCTGCATATGACCGCCGACTCGGTATCGTGAACCTCTCCGGATAAGCTTCACTTATCCACTTTCTTGCACCAAATCTGGTCCCACTAATCGCGCCCACATCGAACCAACCTATAGGCGATCTGCACTTCCTCCCATACAAGGCCTCATAAGGCGCCATCGAATCTTTGGAGTGGTAGCTATTATTGCATAAACTCAACTAGAGGAAAATGATCCTCGGCTACCCTGAAGTCGATAACAAGCTCGCAAAGATATCCTCGAAGTCTAGATAGTGCGCTCGACTCGTCAGATGCATCGTGGATGGAATGCGATGCTCGAGCTCACTGCGTCCTAAACCTCTCTGGAAAGACCTCCACAAGTTAGCCGTAAACTGGGCTCCTCTGTCTGATATGATCGAAATAGGGACTCCATGCAGTCTGACGATCTCTCGGATGTAAAGTCTGGCATAATCCTCTGCCGAAAAAGTCGTCCTGACTGGAAGAAAGTGGGCTGATTTAGTCGACCGTCGACGATAACCCATATAGAATCATGTCTCCTGCGAGTGCGAGGTAATCCTGTAATGAAGTCCATGTTGATCACCTCCCACTTCCAGGTCGGGATCTCTATCGTCTGTAACAAACCACCAGGCCTCTGGTGCTGTACCTTCACCTGCTGACAACACGGGCACTGAGCTACGAACTATGCAACGTCCCTCTTCAAGCCATCCCACCAATACACAGATCTAAGGTCGTGGTACATCTTGAGTCGACCACGGATGGATGAAGTAACGCTGTGTGCTTCCCAAGAACCTGCTGCCGAAGTCCTGAAACATCTGGAACACACAACCAGCCCTCAAACCTTAGCACCCCCTAAGGTGCTACCTAAAAAGGACCCGAGCCCTCACGAAGAGATGGTGCACGATAACGTGTCAAAGCGGATCCTCGAATCGTTGCCTCTTCACCTCCTCGGCGATGGAAGACTGCGGCAACCTCACGAACTCGAACCCCACCGCTATCGGAATCAATCAAGCGGACACCAGGCTCGCTAAGCGATGCAAATCACGAACCATGTCCTCCTCTGCGCACATCGATAGACTCCCATCGACCCTACGACTAAGAAAGCATCGCCAACATTGGCCTTCCCGGATGGTACGGGATATCAACATCGTAATCCTTAAGCAACTCTAACCCGCGTCTGCAGCCGTAAGTTCGGCTCCTGGCTGAAGATATACTGGAGGCTCTTGTGGTCTGTATAAATATCCACATGAACCCCATACAAATAGTGCCTCCAGATCTTCAAGGCGTGAATCACCGCTGCCAACTCCAAATCATGGGTGGGGTAGTTCCTCTCGTGTTTCTTCAGCTGTCGGGATGCATCGCTATAACCTTGCCATCTGCATCAACACATCCCAACCCGATGCGGCGCATCACGGATGCGACATAACCGTCTGGACCCTGAAGAAGTAGAACGAAGCGGTCGTCGATCTCTCCTTCAAGAATCGAAACCACGCCACAAGCATCATCCGCGAAACTTAGCCGCCTTCCGAGTCATCCTAGTCAATGGTGCGAGATAGAAGCAAACTTCTCTACGAACCGATAATATCTGCAAGGCCCGTGAAAGCGCGAACCTGCAGCCGGGTAGTAGGTCTAGGCCAACTCGGATCTCGATCTTGGCGTATCTACTGAATACCATCGCCCCGACAATATGCCCAAGAAAATCCACGAAGTTAACGAAAACTCACATTTGGAAAACTTGGCGTCATTGCCGGTCGGAGAAGCTATCACCTGATCGCCAAATGCTCGCATGCTCTGCTCGGCGAGAATAAACCAAGATATCACCAATGAACACTATCACAAGCGTGTCCAAAATGGTTTGAACACTCGGTTCATCAAATCCATAAATACCGCCGAGCATTGTCAACGAAAGACATGACCACTGAACTCATAATGCGTCGTACCGGGTCCGAATGCAATCTAGGGACATCCACCTCTCTCGACTAACTCGATGATAGCCCGATCGCAGATCAATCTTGGAGAAACATCTCGCACCTGCAACCAGTCGAACAAATCATCAATCCCGGAAGGGTATACATTCTTAATAGTCGGGGGCTATTGCGTGCGATTGAAATCCCAACCTAGATATGAGAGGTAATTAATATAGATCTTGTTCTGAGGTGGCATCGTACTCGGAGGAAGTGCGACTCCACGGGGTCATGGTAATTAAATTTGGCGAAACCAGTCGTGTTCTTTTCGGTTGGGACCCTTACTCGGTGAGGATTATGCTTGCTTGTATAGCGCAGAGATTGTGAGGCGCACGGGTTCCTACGTTTATGATGACCGACGGATGAGCTCGATTCTGGATAACTTCGAAGGTTTTTGGGAGGGATTAGGGACACAGTGAGTCTCGGTGTTGCATTACACCCTCGACCGATGGGCGGGCAAGGTGTACTATCCGTGCACCGAGGATAGGATGCGGGCTGTGTTCTTGATTTTAAATAAGCGGGAGGGTTAATTACCTCTTGTTGTGTTGAGTACAATATGAGATACCCTTCCGGATTCGGATGACCTGTATGAGGCCTTATATGTAAGAAAGTGTAGATCGCGGTTGGTGGGTTCGCATGGGCGAGGTTCATTATTTGGTCGGACTTGATTCGGGATGTGGATAAGCGAAGCTTATCCCGGAAAGATTATTTGTAAGCTTAGAGTCGTGAAGCTTTATGCAGATAACAAGCGTTGACACATGGGGTTCAGTTGACATTTTATTATGTGGCCACCGTGGCATTATTGGTATGTAGGGTTGTAAGGAGACTATGTCGCTATCTTTAAGTTGGACTCAAAGAACATTCGGGACGAATGTTTCTAAGGGAGGCTATTACACCGGAAATTCCAGATATGTTTTTAAGCGTGCGTAAGAACTCAAATGTTAAGGTTTGAGGCAGTAAAATTTATCGAATTTTGGATTTGTCGGAAACGAAATATTGTGACGAATGGGAGGAGACACGTGTCACCCCCTTATGTTGTCTTGGGACGAAATTTATCATGACAAAGGGTCATTTGACCATTGTTAGGAAGACAAGTCTTGCAAATGACTTAGCTTGACATTGTTGACTAAAGTCGAGGAGCCACTGGGCAAGATCCATGTGAAACACATCCGAGCCATCCGTATGTACTAATCTAGACCTTCCATTTTGTTATATAAACACTAGTAGCAAGACTTTGTCATTCTACACTTAGAAAAATTGAAATCTTGTCTTGCTCACTATGGAAGCTCACGGTTTTGACAAGTTTCAAGAGGAAAATTTCAATTCTTGTCCAATAATTCCCACTTTAAACCAAGGTTCCTAAGAGTATTGTAAGGTTTTCTCAAAAGAAAGATTTGGAAAGAGGCGTTTATTATTAGTCAAGGCGAAAACCTAAAGGGTTATTCAACTTTGAGTTGGAACTTGAAGATGAGTTATTCTTAAGCTTCTAAGGGTTGCTTGGAGTGGATTGGAACGTCGAAGGAGGAGCTAAAGTTGCTAAGGGCGACTTGTGATCTTGGATCATAATTGGGCTAATTGAGGTATAATCTTCGTTTTACTTTTGTAATTGAGATTCCACGTTATTATAAGTTAAGTGATCATGTGATTTGTGTTATGAAGTTTGATAAGTGACATGGATTGTAGAAGCCTAGAACCGAAAATGACATGATTAGCCTTTTGAAATTGAAATGCAATTTTGGTCGTTAATTTAGAATCGTCGCATGTTTACCTACTTGAGAATTGTAGTAGTTGTGTCGATTGCGGCTTGATATCATGTTATACTAAACCATTTGGATTGAAATGGAAATTGAATAAGAATTGGTATTGTTATATTATTGTGAGCCATTGGAAATTTTGGTTATTCATTTGCATTGGATTACCTTCTATATTATTGTGAGCCAATTGGGGCTGTTTGGTTATTCATTTGCATTGGATTACCTTCTATATTGTTGTGAGCCAATTGGGGCTGTTTGATTATTGTATTTCGACCTTGGAAAAGGTGGCAAAGTTAGTAAAAACAAAGGAGGTGCTGTCCGATTTTCCGTAGAATTTAGAGACTTAACACTTATAATATTCTACGTTTGAAGTAAGGCCTTAATGGACGTCGGGGGAATATTATAGGTTGACATACTACGGGCGGGAATTTGTACTTGACAAGTGGTTTGACCCGAAGAGGTATGTGGAACTTTTCCTATCTTTTGAGCATGACTAGTTTCACGTATATAGTACGGTAGACGTACAAGATTTTGACAATCTAGTCCATTTGACATCCTTGGCTTATTTAGGAATGTCCAAGTTGATTGAGTTAGGGAATTAACTCACTTGTTTAAATGTTAAGGATATCTTGGTTTTCAAAGTTAAGAGACTTTAAGTATGTTGAAAGTATTTTGATACTTGTTTTTATGGAAAGTTTAAAGAGTGGTTTACTCTAAGTAATTTAAGTATGTTAAGGGACTTGAAGAGTTTTAAAGTATGCGATACTTGTTTCGTTTTAAACGTATAAGTCCCTTGGATAGGAAATTGTACTTGACTAATGCATAAAGTGAATATAACGACTTTATGGGAGTTAGTTATATTGGCTTTATGGAAAGATAAATGGCTTGATTTATTGAAAGGCAATTTGATTTAAGGCATCAATTGCCTAAGGTTTTAAAGGAAAGAAGTCACTTGATTTAGAAGCCTAAATGTATTTCTAAAAGGTATCGTGACTTGTCTTGTAAAGTAGTTATGACGATACTACGGTTATTAGTATCTTGGAAGTTATATATGAAAAAGAGTCATTTTTAAAGAATAGAAATACGTAGTACTTTGGGTTAAATTCGGATTTTATAATGACATGTTAGTGCCTTAAGTAAACTAAAATGAGAATGTATATGAATAAGACTAATAAGAAGTTAGGGGGATTTCTTAACTTGCTTATTTATTTTATGATAAGCCGGTAGGGCTTATGTTATGTATGATGGCCGGTTGAGCTAGGGTAAGAGTATAAATGAGGTAAACCCAAGATGTTATACCACCGCCGGTAAGAGTATAAATGAGGGTAAACCCCAAGACGTTATACCACCGCTTTAGTGGATTTGCTACCCATGATGTGAGGAATACCTCACGCGAGTCCTTATGGGCTTATGCGGGTGAAATAGTCCCACGCGGCAGTCTGACCTATGCGAGGAATACCTCGTGCGGGTCCACGCGATCTACGCGTGAAATAGTCCCGGGAATAGGATTGCTTAACGATACTGCGCGCGGGTGGTCCTGCTTTGATCGTGAGCCTCTACTTTATATTGTAAGTATACTCCTATTTACTCTCATTGTTAGTAAGGCTACGTGTCACGTTAATCGAGTAATCATACATGTCTCCGCTTTATTTTAGACTTATGATTTCATTACAAAGATTTCGGCCACATATTTGGTACATGTTGTACGACTCTTCGGGGCCGCTCACGCCAGCAGTAAAGTTGAGATTCTTGATCCTCGCTCTTAGGATCCCGTCACTGTTGAGAAGCTCCTCCCATTTCGAGGCTTATCCACGGTATTGTCGGTTGTTGTCCATTCAGTGGTATGACGGGGCCCTGTCCAGCCAGAGTTGTGATTCTTAGGGGTCTGTAGTCACATTGTGGATTGGCCTGTAAAGAAAAGAAAATGCACCGTTTATTTGGATCGGTATATTTTACTGGCGGCCTTACTTCCGCTCAGCTTTTGTTGGTTATCTTGTCTAAGTTTTTGTATGTTGTGTATGTTCCGCCGCTATTCTCTCGATGTATACACGGCGGGGTGCCTGTGCAGGGCTCAGTCGCGCCCGGTCGGGTTGTGACAAAGTGGTATCGAGCGATTAGTCCTTCGGAAAGTGTCACAGATGCATGTCTAGTAGAGTCTTGATTATCGTGTGTTGTGCACCACATCTATAATCGTGAGGTTGCAGGACATTTAGGATTGGTTTCTATTCTTCTCACTCTAAGATCGTGCGATAGGCAATATGGTTAGGTCGCTCTCCCAACAATGTTATGATTGTTTGCCACGGTAGCGCAGCGACCCGGAAGGATTACGTGGATTGGCGTATCCAGGTTGGTAATGGTTGTAGTTGGTATTGTGACATACATTATGCGAATTTATGTATGCAGGTCGACGCGTGTTACTAGAATGATTTAGATTACCGTGGATTTGGAAGGGACTAAATAAATACCGGAAGGTATGAAAATGCTTAATGAATTTCATCAAGGTTTTACGTACAATTTGAGATAATTAGGAAACGATGAGTTATCGAGAAAAGGTAATGGACCCCGTTAAGTTAATTAAGAGACTAAGTGGAAGACTATGTTAGCAACTTAAGCTACGTGGTATGCTTGGCGGAATTGTACAAGAGATCCCACGAAGAAAGTATGGTTGTTGTGGTCAAGACAACACGATTATGATATTACGAGAAGTTCTTGCCGGTTCTGCACAGGTGATAAGATAGGCTTGGAGCATGGAAATTGCGAGCCTAAAAATGTTGATAACCACGAGACCTTAGGTATATAAGGCCTTCTGTAGTAAAGTTAAGGCGCACCTAGGAAAAGAGTTAAGTACGGCGCGCAGTCGGGTCAGATCTATTTAGGTCAGCCCATAACTTGAAAGGAAATGGGATCGATTAGTAGTAGTCCCGCCATGTGACAGGTCACGGGGTGCGCGCCCAAGTTTAGTTAGTCATTTTACGGGTTAGTGGACGTGTTCCACCGAACTGTGTGAGAGCCGGAATGGGCCTTGTATTGTTTAATTTAGTAACTCCGGAGATTTGAGGCCGAAACAAGATGAAGGCTAATGCAAATGCGCTAGAATAAGGAAATGGAACCCGAATCCATGAGACCTTTCGTGACTACACCGGTGAGTGTTGGGTGGTAGAGCGGTTAGATAATAATGTGACCATAACGATAAAGTCGTTGGACCAGGTTATGAACGTATCGAGGTCATTATGAGTTCGGGCTAGTTGGCCTCTTGTTATGCCAACGTGGACTACATAAGAGAGATCGATTCGGCACAGATTTCGTGCAGTTTGCCATCGAGTGGAAAGGAAGAGAAGTGGTGGTAACCGATGAATTATCCTTCCTTAACTTTGACATTGTTTCTTTTTAAGTCCGTGTGACTTGTTTACTGGGGTAAATTGACGCGGAAGTATGTAATAATTGAATTTGGAGGAAGTTATTTTAAGTGCCCTTGGAGGTACTTGGAGTTGGTTTGGTGTGGCGGTCAGCCACGACTTCCTGATAATTTCGTGAAAATGTACGCAAGAATAAAAATAAGTACGAGTCTGCTTGCGGAAAGTCGAGGCATCTTTGGTAGGTTGGAAAATCTACACGAACTTAAAGGCGGGCGTGATGATTAGCTAATTATCGACCGCATGAGGACCCGATGAGTAGGTTGTGACTCCAAGGAAAGTTCAAGATAGGAGATAAGTTCTTCCCGCGAAAAGGACGATTTGACGTATGGGTTGCATGTACCCATGTTGTTAGACAGGATATGACCGTAATAATAAAGGAGAATACGACTATGGTTAAAAAATAGGTTGAATATGTTTACTCGCACTAGTGTAAAGACCATTAGTAAATAATGGGAGGTAAGAACATTTCGAGAAAATGTGGTAACACCTAGTTATAGGCTCTACTAATCGGGAAAGAAACCGGTTACTACTTGACGAGATCAGAAACCTCCCCTAAATTGTGATTGACAAAGAAGTCTTAGCCATGAGAAGCAAAGGAATTAAGTCTAAGTTTAGTGACCGAGTTTGGTTTTGCAACAAAAAGG